>JAWMAG010000030.1:5924556-6152056 GCA_037013455.1 Ceratitis rosa | reverse complement strand
TAAAATTTTATTTATTTTTTATTTTTCAGTTTTACTGTAGCTCATGGTGTAGCAATAAGTGTCATTACTTGGCTACTAACACCACCCAACTCACTCCTGTCGAATTGGAGTAACTTAGAGTGAGATTAGGCTCCCCTTTTTGACTTTAGCGGCGTAATACAAACGAAATTATTCATTAAGTGTTGCATTACGAATTGTTAGTACTCAGCTGACAAATAGAAACAACAAATGTATAGCGTGAAGCAAACAAACAGCGACATAATTAGACTTGACAATTGTGCATAGAAATAGAAAATGAAATTAATTGGACTAAAATAATAAAGAGCAATATTTTACTGATAGTAAGATTTAGCGATAAATTCTGGCTGGTTTTGTATACATGCCTTTATTTTTCTAGTTAGAGGGAGTTGGCTTTAAAGTAATTTGTTTAGCTGCTAATTAATTATTTTTTCCATTTTTTGCAGCTTAAATTGAACTTAAAATTGTTCGATAAAAAATCACGAGTACTGTTCACACAGGCATTAAATAGCTAATTGCATCAAATTTAACCTTTCAAAAATTCAGAAAATTAGCTGGCAATTAACTATCTAACCTACAACTAGTTGACAATGAGAGGCCAATAGGTAAAAAAAAGTCATTATAGCAAAACAAAAAAATAAATAAAAAAAAAGAAAAAAAGTATCAAAAGGAAAGGTGAAAAAAATAAAAAATATAACAGGAGATAGGTGATTTTGCCAGTAATAACTCCGCATTGCTCTGGTTACTGTTCGATTCCGATTATCGTTTTAAACAAGAGTTCAATGTCTGCCAAAGCATTTTCGTAGATTCAACCACAGAACTCTCCCTTGACTACAATTTCGGTCAATGAGTCTATGTATACGTAAGAGTATAATTTTGGAAAGTGGCTGGACTGTTTTTAAAGAATAATTTTTTTTTTATTTATTGCATTTGCGACCATCCAAACGCGTAAATTGTTATCTAAACTTTTATTAACCTGCTCAGTAGAGAGTTGGTTATAACCACTTGGCAGAAAAATTTCTAAAAATCTTTTCTTTGGTCTACTTAACGTTACTTTCAACAATTTTTGTAAGAATATCGATGACAGTAACTCTCCCAGTCTCAAACAAATCTGTGTGGATCTCGAGAGGGGTTGATTTGAACCACATTAGTGGGGTTATTAGGTAAAACCCGTCTCCCAACTGGATCGCCGGAACCACCCGTTTACATAAATCCCAACTGGAATCGGCTTGGCGACATGGAATTTTTTCAATACTTTAATATTACTATTTGATTTTGTGGTGACTACGAATTCATCTTCATTCACCATCTTTTTTTCTAGTATACTATATTCATATTCATCTTGTTCGCTCTCCATTATCTAATAAATGGTTTCCAACAGTTTCAAAAAGTCATTTTGAATCTCAAAAATCTTACGTTGTGCTACAGTTAATCTAAATGTTCCAAAAAGTTAATGGTTCTGCCAATTGCTCCCACTATAAAATTATATTTGTGTGATTATTTTTTTAAGTTTAAGATAAAGATGTCCCCATTTTAAGAGGTGTGGAGACAATGAACATTAACGGGTTCTAAGAAGGAGATCCCAAATCACTGAGGCTAAATCAGTTAGGTGATTTGAGGAGATTGAATTTTTGAGAGGAACAAGTTGCGGAGCTTTGTGAGATTTGGAATATTACAAAATTATCTTCTGTTTTCTAAAAAAAAAAGTTTTCAATCAAAACAAAATTTTTTTGACTGGAAAAATATAGCTTTACTATTTTACATCAATGATAAAGACACTAGTTATCACCTTATTTAAAATAAGAGCAAATTCCATTAAAAAAAACTGAATAAATATACCAAATGATTGCTACAAGATTATTAGAAGAAAACATTTTGACTGCCTTTTTATGGATATTTAAGAAATGTACATAATTTTTTCGCAAATAAATAGACAAGGAAACGACTTCTTTGATTACTGTTTATACTTCTTTCATTTATAACAAATCTCACTTTATTTTTTATTAAAAAGCTTTTAACAGAAGAACCAAGGGTCATGAAAATTTTTAGGAAAAATCGTGAAAAAAATATGCTATAATAAAAAAATTGAGAGGAAAAATTGTCTGACATTTTTCATATGCTTTCCACAAGATTTGAACCCCCTTAGTCCCTAAGCATAATAAATATATGCCAGAAATTGTTTGCTTGGATAATTCAAAAACATGCGACATAACTTAAAAAAATATAGTTCGCAATAAAAAAAATTATAAAAATTGTTAAAATAATAATTTACTAAAATATTCAACATACATATGTATATAGTTATAGTGAATACATATGTCGTATATGTATATGAAAAATTTGTAAAAAAAAAAAAACATTTTATGTTTTCCACCATTCCATGTTATTTGAGTATACTTACAGGCGGTGTTACCGGCTTTCGGTTTTTTAAACGAAAGGTAAGGCATGTAAAAATACAAAGTCAACAGAAATATTGTTAGTTTTGTTAGAAACATTTTTTTATAGAGAAATATTTGTATTGAGTGTTAAAATTGATTACTGTTTAATGAGATCATGATATTTGAATTTGAATTCAAAGCAAAATTTGTATGGTACAGCAGTTTTTTTTATAGATACATACAGCTTGGATCTTACCTGTGCTGCGATTACTGAGAATGGCTTTCCTCTACTTATAGTTTTTTCTATATAAGCAGCCATTAGCAGAGCTCCTGAAGCCGATATACATAATTTTTATTATTTTATAAATATAATTTTTGTTACGCCCCATACTTGATTTAATTTCTGAAGACGAAAAGTTGTGGAAGTTTTCTTTTGCTCTGGTCCGCCTCAAAGCCTTCAAGTGAAGAGAAAATGGCCACTGAAAATCATCGTTAAGGCATGAGAGATAAAACCCTGGAACAACCTGTGTCACACAAGCAAAATTGTACTATTTAAAACAAAAGTTTGAGCAAGATAGCTCTCAAAGACTTAATTGTTCTTCAAAAACACAATCGTTTAAAGGTCGCCTAGGATATGCTAAAAAGAGTTAGTTCCAGCGCCATCTCTACAACCGGTTTTACGAGTATGAAATGCGAACTGTCCAACAAGTTTCGGAATGACACCTTCCAACTGAGTCGAAACTGAAAAAACAATATCAAAGTATGGATTTAAAATGATGGCAAGTTGACTGTTTCTCTTGACGATAGAAAGTATTATCTTAACATCATGATGTATTTGAGAGAGCAAATTCGACGAAAAGAATTAGATTTGTGTAAAAAAATCAATGAACCCAAAAAACCAATGAACCCAAAAAACCAATGAACCCAAAAAACCAAAACTCGAGTGGAAGAGAGAGAGAGAGAAAGAGAGAAAAAAAGAGAGAGAGAAAGATAGAAAGAGAAACAGGGAGAGAGAGAGAAAAAAAGAGAGAGAGAGAGAAAAAGAGAGGGAGAGAGAAAAAGAGAGAGAGAGAGAAAGATAGAGAGAGAAACAGGGAGAGAGAGAGGTACTAAAATGTTTTTGTACTTAGGACTGAGGGATTAGACTTCCGGTGGACTATCCGCAGGTAATAATTGAAGCCTGTATGGCAAACGACGAGTGAAGTCTTCGTTGGTTCCACCAGTGGGTAACTTAATTGGAACGAAGAGAATTAACTGGGTCACCATTGTAGAATATAATCACTTGACACTATGACTACGTGAATTGAGTATCAGAAAAGGACAGCGGCATATCAGCAGATTTATTTCGAAAATTCTAAATTTGTTTTCATTAACCTTGTTAAACTCTTTCCCCCATCAAATCTGCCGCTCCTTTGACACACTTTATTAATAAAAAAAATGTACAAAACTGAGGCTTATAATATTTAAAAAATTTTTTTCGCAATTCTTAGCCAGTACATGTACATACATATGTGCATTATTTCCAACATTTATAAAATCCAATAAAATCTTATGATTAATGAGTTTTTAATTTCTTGACTGCTACCAAGATTAAACACTTTTTGATTATTTCTCACGTCGCAGTGTACTATTATTATACTTTCATTCGTTGCACTCTATCTCACTCTCTCTCTTGCAATCTAGTATTGTAATTGTAATTATTTGCTTAATTTGCCGCGTGAACTCGTGTAGATTAAAAAGTAATTAAATTTTTATTTCAAAGCGCAGCTGCATTTCACTTGTAGTACTGCCACTTGTTGTTGCCGGCATGCGGGTAAGCTTAAGTGTTGGCGCTGACAGCGGACAGACAAGCATGCACATTTATACATACATATATGTCTGTGTGTATGTATGCGTATACATATGTGTGTGTTCCACTTTAATTATGATCTTCAAAATTTTCCCATAAATCAAAAAATATCTACAGGTATATATATGTATATTGTAAGTATTGTACATCCATATATGACAGCTGCCGCCAATAAAAGCAGCAATAAAAAGAAATAAAAATAAACGAGAGAAAATTTATTAAAAAAAAGGTGCGGTTTGAAAGAAATTTGAAACTGTGGTTTAACTTGAAAAATCATTAAAATAAATCGCATTTAATTGAAAAATTCTTCTTAAGAAACAAAAGCATCAGCAACAAACATACATACATACATATATGGCGTAAATAAAAGAAAAGCGAAAACAATGAAATACCTGACAGATGCCATAATTGACATGATGACGTATCACCGCGGTGCATCACTGCCAGCTTTAACAATAACAAAAATAAAATAAAATAAATAAAAAACAAAAAAAAAACAGAAAAACAATGAAAAATCCAACATCATGCTGGCGCTCGAAAATCGAAAGCTGCAACATACATCAATGGTGCAACGAATGAATTATTGAATGAATGAATGACTGCTTGCCTTTGTATATATGTATAGGTATGTACCATATACATATGTATGCAAGCTCGCAAGTGAAGGTATTATGACTGCAGACCGGCGTGTGCATAACCAAACCAAAAGCAGGTGAACCAACGTTCAGCCACCGCAACCGATCGACAGACAGAAAGGGAAAGCCAATGCGCATCGCCACCGGGCAGCAGGCAGCAGTTCATTGGAATACTTTCGTTTTTAATAATGAAAAACTGAATTTGTTGCATTTTTCAAAGTGAAAAGGTAAAGTCAAAAGAAGAAATAAAAAAATTTAAAATTTTAAATAAAATATGAAGAAAAGAAAAGTGTAGAAAAGGCAAAAGCATGTGCACTTTAAATATGAAATAATATTAAATGAAATAAAAAAGAGAAGAAAATAGCGGCAACGAACCCATGACGATATTGACTGCACTGCTGTGTATAGTAATATATGCATATATGAGTATATGTATATATTATTTTTATTTTTCATAAATGCAGTATAGACATACCGACCTGCTAGGCACGTCGCGCGCAAATGTCGAAAAACTGCATGAACAACCTGTCGATGTGGCAATATCAATTTACAAAAAACAAAAAAAGAAAAAAACAAAATTATTCATACAACAACCACATAGCTAATGCCAACTTACGGTTAAAGGAAGGGCTTAGATCCGTTGAGAACGAATTGTGTGATTGCATGGGAAAAAAGAGATGGTTATAGAGCTATATCTAACAAATTTTGGAGGTTTTATCAAAACTGTCATCTGGAGTCTGATCTCTTTGCTTCCATCGCTTGCTAGTTTGATTATATGTACATTTCTGACTCTATAGTCGGGAACTGGTAAGTCAGCTATTACCTTTTTCGTCGGAATTTTCTCTCCAATCCTCATATGATCTGGTATCCACTCTAAATTAACTTCTTCTGTCAACTTTCTGATTGCTGACAAATTCTTCGCCACTACCAGCCTAACTAGAAAGGCACCACAGTCCACTTGGTAAAATGCACTGTACTGCTGATGCCTTCTCCAATCTTTCATTGTCATTGCTAGTCTATGCAACAACTTTCCGGCCAGCAAAATTTCCAAGTACTTTTCACTTGGCTTTGGCCGCGGTGTTTTGGTGTTGGTGAAATTTTAAACGTTTTGGTGAATAATAATGTATAGTTTTGCAAAATCTAACTAAATTTTTCGGATTATTGATAGCTATAAAAGTCTCATTAGTTGGAGCGCAAAGGGTGGCCAAATAATAAACGCTTTTAATATTTAAAATGAAATATCATCCAGCAACTTTCTCAACAAATAAGTTGCCTACAAGTGTGTCTAAGAGCGAACCAATTGATGAAGAAACTAAAAAAAAAAAACAGTCAGCGCATTTGACTTTGTTGACGGCTACCTAGGAACTACCAATAACAATTTGAACAATAAAAATTCTACCAGACCCGTCCCGCTAAGTGGTCCAGAGTGGACGATGACGAAATCCATTTATTCGGCTCCCTCTTTCTCTCTCTCTATCTCTTTCGGACAACTTACTCACGCAAGTGATTTGAAGAATTGAATTTATGCATCGGGAATAATTTTGAAAATTTGTTAGAGACAGCGAAGAGTAAAAGAAAAAAGCCTACGATTAATAGAAAGACATTCTTAGATCGCGCAATTTAAATATTGACTTTTTATAGCTATTTTCCGATATAAAACTCACTTCACCTGCTGCGCTGTCATTCTTTAACTTACAACTGCATCAATTTTAGATCAATAATTGGCGTCAAACTGTGGAGGGCCACAATTGCATGTATGTACATATGTATTGTATATATAATATATAAATATGTAGGTATATACGATCAATGACTACAAGTGAAAGTGAATTTGATGGAAAGAAAGTAACAACAGTGGCAGTTGATTGGGAGAAGGTCAGGGTGGAGTAGAGGTGGCTCACAAGTGTACAAATGTAAATATATATAACGCATGTGATTGTTAATTTAGTTGAGAAAGGGAGCCAACTAACAACCGGCCAACCAAGCGGCAAGTAGCCAATGAAGCAACAACCACAAAAGCAACCTGTTCACATGATTTGGCAATGCCAAACAGCGAAACAGCCAAGCAGTCTGCCACTCTGACAGTATGACAGTAGTAGCTCAGCTCAGCGCAGCTCCGCTCAGTGTGTTGTGTGGATTGCGACGACTTCAAGTTCAATTAGATGAATTCCCATTCGCTGACTCTGTACTGTCACTTCACATTCTGTAGTCATTTGTTGTTTTCAAAATGAATGCAATCCATTGTTGTACGATTTTATGGACGCAAAACTAGCTACATACATATAATATGTATGTACATACGTATGCGCATACCCACAAGTATAGCAATAGCAACAAAAGCTGACATTTATTTATTTGCAATTAAATTGCAATTAAAGTGATGAACGTTGAAGAAACAAATAAACTGACGCTGACAAGTACGATGGAGTATGCACATAGATATGGTTCATATATGCACACTAAGCGTTTCAACAACCATCTGGCTGGCTAAATAACTGAACAACAAATAATTTGTGCGGTAGCACACAGTGCACAATAACAGTAATAAATTTACTGACAAACATGTTGTATGTGCCACATAATTGCCATCATCGCTGACTGAAAGTATATGCAGGTTTGTGTTGGTATGCAAACGTTTGTGCATTCGAGTATGGCTACCAATAAGTTTCTCACATCTGAAATTTGTGCAAATGACTCTGCGGAAAATCTAAATTAAGCTGACATTTACAGTTGCTTTTTTGACATTTAAAACAGGTGGAGAAGTAGACTTATGACATTTCATGCAAAAAAAAAAAATTAAATAAAATTAAAAAGAAAATGAAATAAAATAAAACAAATTTAAAATAAAAATAAAATATAATATAATATGGAATCAAATAAAACGAAATAAAAAAGAATAAAATAGAATAAAATAAAATAAAATAAAATAAGATAAAGTAAAATTAAATTAAATTAATTAAAATTAAATTAAATGTAATATAACATAAATAAAATAAAATAACATAAAATGAAATGAAATAAATTAAAATAAAATAATATAATGTAAAATAAAAGAAAATAAATAAAATTAAATAAAAGCAAATGAAAGAAATGAAATCAAATACATTAAATTAAAAAATAGAATAAAATAGTATAAAACATAATAAAACGTTATAAAATAAAATAAATAAAAAAATATAAATTAATTTAAATTAAGGAAATAGATAAGTTAAAATAAAAAATTATGATAAAATAAAATGAAATATAAGATATTGAATAGAAATGAAATAAAATATAAGAAAAGAAAAAAAACTAGAAGAAAAATTAATAAAATAGAAAAAAATAAATATATTATATGAAAATACAATGAAATAACAGAAAAGAAATAAAAAAAATTAAGAAAAAGTAAAATTTAATAATATTAAAATAAATTAACTAAAATAACATAAAATTAAATTACATAAATATAATTAAATGAAATGAAATAAATTATAATAAAACAAATTAAAAAATAAAATTAACTCAAACAAAATAAGGTAAAAAAAAATAAGATGAAATAAAATAAAACAATAAATAAATAAAAAAATAAGTCAATATAAAAAAAAACACAAATAAAAAAAGTGAAATAAAAAAACTTAACTCAAAATAAAATAATAAAATAAAATAAAGTAAAGCTAAATATAATAAAGTAAAGTAAAATTAAATAAAATAAAATTAAATAATATATAATAAGTTAAAATAAAATAAACAAAAAAAAATAAAAAAATGAATTAAAATTAAATAAAATAAAATAACTTAATAAGACAAATAAAATTAAATAAATAAAATAATAAAATATACATTAAATAAAATAAAATTAAAATAATTTAATTATACAGAATAAAATATTTGTTAAAATAATAATAGCATATACGTTGAATTTGTAACTGCTTAGAGCCGGTTCTAACTTGAATATGGATATGCCCCTATATTTTCCATTATATTTGTGTATGTGTAACGAAATATTATTGCAATGTTCGTTGAAAGTTGGATTTAATACCATCTCTTGCTCCCAAGCAATGAACAAAAATTTACTTTTCTCTATTTTTGTTTGTTATTTTAATTTTTTATTTTTTATTTTATATGCTTCATTTTCGTGATATTTAAATTTTCTATGAGCTTTTTTTTATCCATTTGGCACTAGAAATTGTATGTACACTTATTAATAAAAACCCCAAAACATGAACTGAAAATCTACGGTAGATACTTGATGTTGGCATATTTGGCGTATACATGTATATATGTACATATGTATGTATATGCGTATATTTAGAAGTCAATAACAATTGATTGTTGGGTGTTATTGCTTGCCTGTCGCCACTACCATAAGTTGTATGTATCTTATTCTCCATACAATAATAATAATAATAAAAGACGACGGGAGCGGTGGCCGCTCAGATATCTAACTTCACTACGGCCCAACACAACTCTCTCTTTCCGCGGCAACAAATGCAATTCAAACGAGATTTTATGCAATTTGTTTTGCTATTTTTTCCTTCTTATTTGTTTGCTTGCCTGCCTGTCTCCTTTTCATTACAATTGACTTTCAATTTTATTTTATTTAATTTTTTCTTACTTATTCATTGACATACAAGCAAACGGTGTTATTCGCATGTGAGAGAGAGAGAAAAAAAAAACGTATTTATTATATGTATTACGCGTTGAGGTGAAAAGTGAAACGAATGGTTAGCGCGCAAGTGTAACGTGCCGCAGCTCCGGAGGGGCGTATGATGCTCAGCTGGATACCATTGCGCATGAATGGCCGTCGATTGTGCATCGCCTTTACATACCACGCATAAAAATATACATGTAGGTATGGTTATGTATACTACCTTACATGTGCCTACATTTGTTTTTGAGCTTTAGCTGTGCAGCTGCGTCTCTAGTTAAGCTTTTATGCGCTGTTGCGCTACAACAGCTTGCAGCGGTGGCATTTATTTATGAATGAATGCAAGGTGAACGTAATTGCATGAGCGCAGCGTTCCATTTCCAACAATTAATACGAATTTTGATTAATTATTGTGATCATTTTCATTTACTGCAGCGCATTTTTTTCAAGTCGCACATGCACTTGCTCTGTGACACATCGATTGCAGGTGTACAACATGGAAGATATGCATATGCGAGACACATGTATGTACATGTTAATATTAAATATCATTTTTCGTACATACTCGAATTGTATATACATACATACATAAGTATGTACATATGTAAGTTCATTAGAGCGGTTAAAAACTTTATAAATAAATAAAATAAAATAACATAAACAAAATGAAATAAATAAACAAAACTAAATTAATTAAATTAAATTTTGTCAAATAAAATAAATTTAAAATAAATAAAAAACCTAAGAAAATGAAATAAGAATTTGCAATAAGTAAATAACAAAAATTGAAATAAAAAAATAAAAATATATATTTTAAAACAAAACAAAAAAAATTTAATTGAGAAAACAGAGTATTATATAACTAAATTCAATAAAGTAAAAAATAAAATTAAATAAAAAATTAAACAAAAATAATAAAATAAATAATAAATAAATAAACAACCTAATAAAATGAAATGAAAACTTTCAGTAAAAAAATATCAAAAATTGAAATAAAAAATTAAAAATATTTATTTTAAAATAAAACAAAAATAATTGAGAAAACAGAGTATTATATAATTAAATTCAATAAAGTAAAACATAAAATGGAGTAAAAACAAACAAACAAAAATAATAAAATAAAACAGAAAAAATTTAATAATATAATATAAAATAAAATATATTTAAATAAAATAATATAAAGTAAAAATAAATTAAATTAAATAAAATAATATCAAATCAAATTAAATAAGATGAAAAATAAAAAATATAAAAAATAAAATAAAATAAAAAATAAATTCAAATAACAAAATAAATAGAACTAAAAATTTAAATTGTAAAATAAATTAAGTAAAGAAGGTAAAAGTAAAAAATAAAAAAGCACAAAATATAAATTGAAATAAAATTACACTAAATAAGAAATAAAAAGTACTAATCATAAAATTAAATATAAAAAAATTAAAACAGAAATTAATAAATAATATAAAAAAGCAACACAATAAAATAAATAAATAAAGTGAAACATAAAATATAAATTAAAATAAAAGAAATACGAAGTACTAATCATAAAATAAAATACAGAAATATAAATAATGTAAAATAAAATACAACACAATGAAATAAATTAAAATAAAATGAAATAAATAAAATAAAATAAACAAAATAAAATAAAATAAAATAAAATGAGAGGAAAAACGTTTAAATAACTTAAAACAACATAAAATAAAATAAAATGTAATTGCATGAAATAAAATCAAAATAATATAAAATATAAAATCAATAAAATAAAATAAATAAATAAATTTGAATAAAATAACGTAAAGTAAAATAATATCTAAATCAGAAATAATAAAATAAAATAAAAGGCTAGAATAAAATAAGCTAAATTAATATCTAAAAATTAAAAGTCTATTCTCAGTTTAATGCATTTCGATTTTAATATATTGATAAGTATTGTCTTTAGCATTGTTGTACTATAAAATATCGAATCTTATTATACTAACTAAAATCCAGAAATAAATAAAATGATATGTTGTAAAATAATATAAAAAATAATAAAAATAAAATAATCAAAATAGAAAATAAGAAATATTTGATTCATTATGGAATCGAAAATGCATGACAACTTTAAGAAATAGTCTAATAGGAATATATAAGCTGCTCTTCATAACCGCTGAAGCGTCGGACGAGCTCCTGCTTCAATTTGTGGTGTGCGCCTTGATGTTTTTCTAACAAATGGACGGACCTACAGTTTATACTAAGCCGCCTCCGAATGGCTGATCGCCGAAGGGCGACCGCAATTAACTATTGGATGTTGGTCGGTCTAGGACTCGAACCGTGGCGTTCGGAATGCTAACCACTCGGCTATTGCTTATAATACACACTTTTATTACCTCTGCTACCCATATTGTGATGTTTTAATTAATTTTGAAATTATTTGAAATGTGTTGCAACTTTATCTATTAAATCTAACCACCTTAATGTACGTTCGTACATTTACACTCACTTACGGCTTTATTAACTTAATGAATCGCATTCGTACATATACCTATATGTACATTCATAAATATACATGCACGAGTATATATTTACTATTAAAAGTGCCAACGCGCGTTACCACCATAACAAATTCGATTTCATTTATTGCATTGACTATAAATGATTGCTTAATTCGTTCATTAAAGTTGTTAATGAAAAGCATAATTTCGATTTTCCTTTTTCTTTTTCAGAAATATGCGGCTGAATGGTTGTAATTTTTCATGTACATGCGAATCTACAATCTACAAGTTTAATACATTCATGCATACATACAAACATATCTGCGAATATATATGTTCACAAGTAGTAACTTTTAATGGCAATGAACGAACTTTAGCGGTCTGTTTGGCGTAATGTGTTGATTGATTTCATTTCGGTTGCTTACCTGTAAGAAAAGAAAAAAAAGAGAGAAATAAAGAAAGTGATTAAATTTTTAATTAATTTGGAATTGAAAGGAAACAGACATTTTTTTTATAGCAATTTAATGTTTTTAATACATATACAAAAAAAGAGAAATTGAAATCATTATTATGTTCACCTAATGCTGGCGCATATTCATACAATACATATATGTATGTATGTATGTAATATGCATATTTTTATTACGGAAATAAACTGCTTTGGTGTTTATTGAGTTTTAAAAATGCAAAATAATATTAAAACAAATCGTAAACCATTTATTAAGTAATTTACACCGTCATTTTGATAGTGAAATTTCTAATGTTTATCGTTCGTTGACTTGCTGAATTCAAAACGTTTATAAACTAGTTGTTATGCTGATCTATTTATGTACATATGCGGCAGTGATATATATCATACCAAGTTTCCTCGATGCTTTTTCTAGGGGGCAGTAGTTTCCTTTAGAACCCGAAAAAAGCGTTTTTTCAGCACTTTTTTTTGAAAGGTAAGGAAATTATTGCGGTAAAAGTAATAATGTACTATATTTTAAGTTCAAAAAACCATATTTGGTATCAAAACCTTTTGGATTTTGTAATGTTGTTCTAAAGCGGCTGCAGTCCTGTCTTCTGAAACGGTGCAACTGATGGCGATCGTGCGATGCTTTTGAAACAGTTGAACCAAATATTATGTGGTATATATAATTGGCGCTTTTTAACCGCTGAAGCGATTTTCGGCCGAGCTCCTCCTCCAATTTGGGGTTTGTCGTCTTGATGTTTTTTCAACAAATAGAGGGACCTACAGTTTATACTAAGCCGCCTCCGAACGGGTGATGGTTTTTTTTCCGAGGAGCCTTTATTTCATGTCCGAAATACACTCGGAGGGGTGGACATTCCCTGCCGAGGGCCGACCGCAATTAGAAAATTTAACTTAATTTTTTTATTTAAATTAATTTTTCATAACTTTTGGATATTGGTGGCACCGGGATTTGAACTCGAGCCTTCCGAATGTCAGTACGCAAGCTAACCACTCGGCTACCGCGGCCGCCAAATATTATTGCATAAAAAAAAAACGAACGAACTTTTTACTTTACCTAAAATTTTTTAAATTTTTATGAATACCGAAGAAGTTGGAAAATTCCATATTTTTTCGAAAAAAAATTAACTTTTTTGAAAAAAACCTCACTTCAAGTTGCAAAAAAAAATAGTTTAAGTAATACTTTCGTCCAAATTTTCCTTTCAAATAGAAGATAATTTAATACTAAAGTTAAATCACCTAGTTTTTTTTTGATCGGATATATAATATATTCTTTTTGCAATCACCGGCAAAGTTTTCGAAGACTTGTAAAAAGGAAATCGCGCTCTGGACCCTGCTTATAGGTCGACCGCTTAAATTGCTCTCTTTTTTAATCACTACCCTTTTGAGAACATATTCTTGTATAATTTTAGAAAATATTTAAGAAAAAAATGCATTTCTGGAAACCTCTGAAGCAGATTACTGTCTTAAAAGGAAAGAGATTTAACATCGGAAAATGAAAAAAATTGAAACACCAGTAACATCCGCAGTGCAATAAACTTTGCTTAAAAAATTATCATAAGCATCGATTGAGTTATGCTGGTATAAACACCAGTTTGAAATAGTTAGAGAAAAAGTGTACACAAAACTTAACAAACTGCTTCCATTAACCTTCCACTAGAATCATTTTATATGCTGGAGCAAACCGTATGATAATCCGATCAGTAGTTTTTGAGTTAATTGCGAACAACCAGACAGACGGTGAGGACGGATAATTTCTTTTTTAATACATGTAGTAATAAAAAGAGAAAATGTTACTTAAAGTTTTCGGAATTGTGTCGACAATCTAAAATTCAAGCATTGATTAGAGAATAATCAAATTCTCTAACAGAATACAAACATAATTCTCCATTAGAGAAGTTATTGTTCTCTAACCAAATATCCTCTGGTTAATCAGCAAACATCCGTTTGGAAATGAGCTAAACCGAACGCCCTGTAATTGTGCTTAGGATTTTGAGCTCAACAAATTAAAAATTTGTTCGCCTACTGTACTACTTTGGCCATATTAAGGAGTGGAATTTTGATATCTGTGAATGAACGTCTCGCCACAATCCACAAAGAACGTTTAAAATGTACCAAAAAGTGCTGCCCCTCACGTTGTGAAAATTGCCAGGGTGAAGAAAAGGATGCTATCTTCGGCACAACAGTCAAAAATTCAGCATCCATTCTCGATTTTGTAATAGACGGAATACATGCGTCCAGTGCTCTCGACATCCAGATGATTTTTTAATCGACTTGAACTCTTACTTTCTAGGAACACTCGTCAAAAAATGCCCATAGAGACGGCATTTCAAGATCTTTGAGTACTGACGTTGGAGAAAGAGTAGGGTTTCGACATTGTCGAAAGAAAAGTTGGTACACTAAAGAATATCAAACAATAGCGTAGTGAAAAAGTACTGCTTAACTAAACGTTGCGATCGTTCAAAACAAGTAAGGGGTGCGAGAATTGAAGAAGACAACGAGATACATATGCGCGCAGACAAAGGGAAAGAAAAAGGTGTGATTTTGCGACAGAAGTCCAAAATTTATGAAAGAAATACTTCTACAATCTGCTGAGTGGCATTGAAGGTGAGACACTCGTGGATTATGAACCTATAGAAAAAAGCGACGCAAGTCAAGTACTTACTTACTGAGCTATTCATATACAGCGACGTATATGAACAGGGTGCGCACAGCGGATTCTTAACAAATTGTTGGTTGGAAAAAGCAAGCTTAGTCATTGGAACAATGCCTAATCCAAAAAAAGGGGGTTCCAAAGTCTGCGCCTTACCGTGGGTTAAGGGTAAAGCCTCCACCATGTAGGAACAAGCAAAGGAGAATGCCAGCCTCGAAACTTGTTAGAAAATCAACTGAGAAATTTCAAACTCGAATATACCTAATTTCCTGGAGGGTGTGAATACGTAAAATCAGTTCTACTTGCTTTATAAATATGGTCAATTTAAACGTAAAAGTGGCCAACAAGATCTACTTTGATAAATATTAAATGCTACGGTAAATGGGCATAAAGTTTCAAACAAGCTAGTATACTCGCCAAAGTACTATTCGGTCTATTCTGCATGTTTGGTTTTATGAATGAAAACAGCTTTGAGAATATTGACCATAAATATCATTTAGATATTTCTAGTTGAACTGCATTAAACTGCATCGTTGTGAAATTATTAGTAGTTTGACTACTTTAGACTATTTATATATATGTATGCACAGGAACATAGGTATACAATTGGCGTCTTGATACTTAGTTTTTTATAAGCCGACTCCGGCCCCAAACTGCTGATGGATTTTTACGAGGAGCTTTTGGTCATTTGAGGCATACACTTGGAGAAGTTGACATTCCTTGCTGAGGAGCAGTTAAATAAAATAAAATAATGTCAAAATATTATATAATGCAAATAAAATAAAAATTAAAAAACAAATAAATAAAGTGAAAAAAAAACAAAATTTAAAACAATTAAAAAAATGTATGAAAATAAATAATAATTTATAATGAAATAAATTAAAATAATTTAAATTAAATTAAAATAAAATTAAATAAAAAATATAAAATGAAATTAAACTAATAATACACTATACGATAAAACAAGATAACACAAAAAAAAATTAAATAAAGTGAAGTAAATTAAAATAAAATAAAAATATTAATTAAAGTAAAAAAAACAAAATAAAATAAAATTGTGTAAAATTAAATAAAATGAAGTAAAATAAAATAAAATAAAATAAATGAGATTAAATAAAATAAAAGAATAAAATAGTAATAAAATAAACTAAAACAAAATAGAGTAAAATATACTAAACTAAAATAAATAAAATAAAATATAATAAAATAAAATAAAAGAAAATAAAACTATATAAAATGAAATTAAACTAATAAAACAACAAACAATTAAACGATAAAACAAAATAAAACAAAGAAAAATATCAAATAAAATAAAGTAAATTAAAATACAAAAAAAATATTATTTAAATAAAACAAAACAAAATGAAATAAAATAAAATAAAGTAAAATAAAATTATACAAAATAAAATAAATTAAAATACAAAAATTAAATAAATAAAATAAAATAAAATAAATTAAAATAAAATAAAATGAAATAAACTAAAGTAAAACAAAATAAAATAAAATAAAACAAAATAAAATAAAAAAAAAATGAAAATAAATTAAATTAAGAAAAATTAAATTAAATTAAATTAAATAATATTAATTAAATAAAACAAAACAAAATGAAATAAAATAAAATACAGTAAAATAAAATTATACAAAATAAAATAAATTAAAATAAAAAAATTAAATAAATAAAATAAAATAAATTAAAATAAAATAAAATGAAATAAACTAAAGTAAAACATAATAAAATAAAACAAAATAAAGTAACATCAAATAAAATTAAAAAAAAAATAAAATAAATTAAATTAAAAAAAATCAAATTAAATTAAATTAAATAATTTTAATTAAAATAAAATAAAATAAAATGAGATAAAATAAAATAAAATAAAGTAAAATAAAATAAAATGAAATAAAATTAAATTAATGAAATAAGATAAAACAAAAAATAAAATATTAAATAAGGTGAAATAATTTAAAATGCAATAAGAAATTTAATGAAATAAAATAAAACAAAATGAAGTAAAATAAAGTAAAAAAAAAATTAAAAAAGTAAATAATTTAATTAAAATAAAGTAAAATATAATTAAATGAAACTAATAAATTAAAGTACGATAAAATAAAACAAAATAAAGTAAAATAAAATAAAATGTATTAAATAAGATAAAGGAAAAACATTTGTGTGTTTTTGATGTTGGTTGTCCACGGTTCAAGCCCATAACCCTCTGCATGACAGTCAGCATACCAAACCACTTGGCTACTGCGGTCGATGCAGGATTTTCTGAAATTATTTCGAGAAAGCTTAATTTATTATAACGTTTTTTAGTATTTTAAGAAAATATCAGAAATTGAATTATCTCGCTGAGTCTAGATATAAATAAATATATATCTCTACAGTGAGATTATTTGTAAGCAACTCATGCACTGTATGGACATGTGCGTCCTGACACAAATTTCGTTTGGAAAATTGTTGTACTAAGCCAGTACTTAAACGTACATGGTATACGTGTATGCATATGTATACAATACCGAGTTGAACAAATACAAGCAAACTTATATATATGTAAACAAAAGCCGAGGTGAAATATGTGAATTGACGAAAATTTTTCTTTTTTTGCCAACGGTAAAACAATTTAATAACATAAAAATAAATTTCAATATTGCAGCGGTTAACGGCTTTACGTACGGTTTTTAACGAATGCCACTTTTGACGCAAACAACAACTGCAAAATACGTACATAGTTACAATGTAATTGCATACATACAGTAGGCATACGCATAAGGCCAATGGAAAGAGGCGTTTCGGCCGGCCGATCTGGTTCAAACACAACAACAACAAACGAAAAAGTACGCGCGACTTGATGCTATTTACTTGCTGACTGTCATTGGATTGCACCAACTTACACGCTGTCCGTGTTGACGCTTCAATGCTGTTGCTGTTGCTGCTCTTTTTTGCTGTAGCGATTGTTGCAACTAAACAACAACTGTTGACGGATCATCTTGTTGGGATTGTAAAGTTGTTTGCTACTATTACGATTGTTGTTTTTATTGTCGTTGTCACTGTTTGTTTTTATGTATATACAAACATACATATAATATTGCAAATATTTCTACATATAAACATATATGTATGTATGTATTACAAATAAACACCGTCTCGCTGTACGAGCGTGCGCGTGCGCCTGCGCATTGCCATGGCCAGGTAGAAGTAAATTCAGTTAAAGCTGTCGTTGCTGCCCAGTAGCAGTAAAGTATGTATGAGTATGCCAGTTGTCATTGTAGTATAATTTCTGTAACAGTTAGTAACAACTAGGAAAGCGTAGAGAGATAGCAGAAGCACTGAAGTTCATGTGGACTTGCAAGAAAGGCTCGATTTTCATAGCGAAAAAATTGCGCAAAATTGTTGTTGTTCATTTTTGGTGACATTACCGGCCTACAGAGAATCATGTTCACAAATACAGATATACAAAATGTAGTTACATACATATTTACAAATATGTACAAATATATGCCAATATGATGCAGTAAATTCTGTGCATATCACAAATAAAAATCAATTGTCATGTCGTACGCCGCTATATGTTATATATATACATATGCACATATGCTACGTTGTAGCTACTTTGTTGGAAATATACTGTATATCAATGACGGAAGTTGGTTATATGTACAAGATAACTCTTATACTTATAAACTTATACCAAAAAGTACTCATAGTGACCCATGAAGTCTTATATCTGTACGTGAATTCGACTCTAACACACATTGGAGAAAAAGTTTAATGTTGAATATCTCCACAATTCAATTCTTGTATCAGTATACGTTTTCATTCTTGCATTTGCATTCGTATTCGTATTCGTATTGATATTCGTAGTTCTATTCGTATTCGTAACCGGAAGCTTATTCGCATTCGGTTTGTCATTCATATTTGTATTCTAACGCGTATTCGTTTCATTTTCTTGTTCGTATTCATATTCGCAATTGCATTTATATTGGAATTCGTTTTCGTATTAAAATTAATATTCGTTGGTTTTCGTTCTCGCATTCGCATGAATATTCGTATTCGTATTCGCATTCGCATACGTATATATACTTGTATTTGTCTGTTCTAATTCGTATCTGGACTGTTACTCGCATTCGTTTTGTAATTAATATTTGTATTATTTTTTATTAAAAATTTTATTTTCGGTAGTGGAAAAGTGAAAAGTAATTTCTACAATTTGTATTCGTTTTCTTATTCCTATTCGTACGCATATCTACATTCGTGTTCGTATTTATATTCATATTCTTATTGGTTTTCGTTCTGGCATTTGCTTTCATATTCGAATTTATATTCGTACTCTACTTTGTATTCGTATGGATATTCATATTTCTGTTGGTATTTGCATAGATACTTTTATTCGTATTCGTTTGCTAGTCATACATATTTAAATTCTATTTCGTGTTCGATATTAATTCGCTTTTCGCATTCATTTTCGTATTACTATTCGTGTTTGGACTCTTATTTGCATTCGTGTTGTTATTCATATTCGTATTGTTATTCATATTCGTACAATATTTGAAATCGCATAGCGAAAACATAAATGTTGACATGACGATGGCGATGCCAAAAGCATAATTCAGTTTTTTTTTTAAAGACAGAGATTATTTCTAGTTACACTAGTGCCCAAGAGGTAAATTTTTTTCAAAGGATTAAAAAAAATGTATGAGAAATTTATTCAATAGAAAAAATGGTCTCACTTTCGGATATCATTGAGATAAGAGCACAATTGCATGACGTTGTCACCGATGTTTTTGTCAACTGTGCTCGTCACTCGAGGATGTCACTGAAATCGCGTGAAATGACGATGTCATTGGTGACCAACACATAAGTGGATGGCACTATTTTTTTTTTTTCATTTAACACTTAGCAGTTAGTACTAACCTGTGCTGATATTCTATTCTAAAGTGCGTCCATCAAAACAAATTCCCCGCACTTTACCCCGGTATCATCATCATGGAGAGCAGTTGGTAAGCTTACTCCAAAGCGGCCGAAAGCACAACATTCCACTGGTCGTAGAGCTCCAGGTAAACTGTATGTCGAATAAATTCTTTACTCTTACAGTGTAGAGGGAGCCTAAAGGCGTGTGTTTGGATGACAAGAGATATTTCTAACTCTGGTTCAATACCAGGCAAACAAAAATTTACACTACCAAATAGATCAATTTTCGGCACTAATATTTCAAAAGAGAACATAACTGAAAAGTTCTTGAGGGTGTTGAGGCTTACACATTCGAGCAGCAATGGATCGGTTTCGTACCACAGAGACGCACGGAAGTCGCTATGGAGCAGAGTATCGAAGAATACCAGAATGAGTTCGCAACAATTGGAGCATTTACTTTATGGAAGGTTTTCCGGAAGCATTTTGGTTAGCTGGCCTACAAAATCCGGCCCGTGCAAGAATTCAAGTCGAACGATCATCAATCGCGTCGCACGTTCGGGTCCACAACAAGATCTCGATTCTCACAAGAAAATTTTGTTCAGCGTTGAAATTCACTTATCATTGAATGGCTATAATAATAAACAAATTGTCGCATTTGGAGTGGTGCTAAGACAAGAGATTGTTGAGACGTCGTTCTGCCTGAATGAGAGGCTGGTGATGTGGACGACTTTTGGTTCCAAAAAGACGGTGTTACATATCATACAACTTGAAAAATAATAAATTTATTAAAGGAAACTTTTGGTGAGCGCATTGTCTAGCATCGTGGGGGATATATCGTGGTCTCTAAGAGCGTGCTTTTTAACATCGCTGGACTTTTTTTGATGTGGTTATGTGAAGCCGCGAGACACTTGACATCTTCAAAGAGAATATTTGGCGAGGTATTGCTGACATACGGCCCTAATTGCTGCTTAAAGTGGTCGAAAATTGGGCCTCTCGACTGGAATTGTTGCTCAAAAATTCTTATCGTTTATAATAAAACCAATACATTTAGTTAATATCCATTTTATTTCTTTTTGAAAGCCACATATCTATATAAAAAACACCCTTTAGAACTCAATTCCATAAAATGTCTGCGTATGTTTCTTCAAAGTGTTAATAGACTTAGTTGCGGAAGTAATAATTTCACCATACATACGTATGTGCGCAAGGAAAATGATTAGATAAAATTATATTAGTAATTTAATACATTTTAAATTAGTTATTGCGTTTATATTTAATATGTAGTATTATCAGACAGATTTTTAAATTACAAAAATGGAGTACGAAATAAATGGAAATGAGAAATTAATTAATATTTTTCTTAATTTTCACTTCTCGAACTAGTTCGTTTTCAGTCATTAAATTCTATTTACAAACCGGTACATTTTCCCACCAGTTACACAAATCACTGCATGGATATAATCAATATTGCGTATATTTAAGTATGTTTGAGTTATATTGGTATATGAAATATGGGAAAAATATAAATTGTGGTATTAAATGCGGGAAACAGCCGCTACAAATGAATAATTTTTATATTTTTTTTTATGTTGGCGTACACGCATAGTTACTGTTAAATTTATTGCCCATTTGTATAAGCGTAGGCCTTTAAAACTTCCGCTGTCGTTGCCACTTGCCGTCTGTCCACATAAAAGCCCATAAAAGTTAAATACAACAAAAATTAATTTTTTCGACAAATTTGAAATCAGCCATAAGTTATATCATTTAACTGCGCTTGCGCATGCGCCTGCCAACGATGCGATGCAATGCGATCGTAACAGCCAATCCGCCGACCAACCGAAACAAACAGCAATAAAAACAACAGTAATGTCACCCATAAAAGAGCTATGGGGCATCTGTTTCTCATTGCTTTGGCCTCGCAAAGCAACTCGGTGATCAATTTTTTTTTTTCGTTTTTTCATTAAAACATTTTTTTCTGGGTTTATTTTTTTTTTGGCGCTGCAACTGGATTTCCATCAATGCTAGCTATGCTATAGTGCAATATTACGTGGTAGTTTGCGAAGCATTAAAAAAAGAAAAGTAATAAAATGAGGAAGACACACGGCAACCACAGCGGCAGCAGCAGCCCAAAAAAATTAAGAGTAAAAAGTGTGCAATGTGCTCGCTGCATCTTATCATCAGCCGGTAGCGGGCGAGTGAGAAAATGCTAAAAAAATAAAGATCAATTTGAACCTTAACCCAGGTAGCGTTGCAGTCAAAAGAAATACCAAGAAACCCAAAGTAAAAATGAAAAAAAAAACAATGTGTGCACAAAATCAAAAACTAAAACACCCATCAATGCAGACATAACTTTTTATATAATTTGTTGCTTTTGCTTGCTTGCTTTTTGCTGCCATTTTAGGTTTTACGTAGAATTTCGTATGTATGTATGTATGCAGGAGTTTGTACTAATATGTATGGGGCATATATTTGCCACCGCTGCTATCGTCTCATCCATATTTGCTGGTTGGTCGATTAAGCAGTACGGTTTCACATAAAGTTCAAAGCTTGGGTCAATAATCGAGCGAGGAAGGTGACACAATCCTCCGAGTGCGCATACGTGATGGCAGACGGTTCGTTGATAAAATATCAAATATACTGCGGTCTTAAATAACTCTGAATGGTTTAAGGTATCTTTAAAGCATGTATGATAATCTAACAAAGGACTGCTAAACAAAACAAACTAAATACATTCAAATAATAAAAAAATAAAATAAAAAAATATATATATAAAGTTAAATAAAATGGTATAAGCCAAAAAATGGTAAAAAAAATAAAACAAAATAATTAAAATAAAATAAAAAAAATTTACAAAAAATGAAATAAAATAAAATAAAACAAAATAAAATAAAATACCATAGAATAATATAAGATAAAATGAAACCAAATAAAAAATTTAATCAAACTAAATTTAGTAAAATAAAATAAAATAAAATAAAAATAAAAATTTTTTTATAAAATTAAATATATTAAATTTTGCCCAAATAAAAATGAAATAAGAAACAAATTGAAAATAAATAAAATAAAAAAATAAATAAAAAAAAATAAAAAATAAAACAAAACAAAATAAAATAGAAGAAAATCAAATAGCATATAATATAAAAAAATTAAAACAAAATAAAATAAAATTGAAAAACAAAAGAAAAATAGATAAAATAAAATAAAACAGAATAGTATAAGATAAAATTAAATCAAATAAAAAATTAAACTAAGCTAAATCTAATAAAATAAAATTAAATAAAAATAAACCAAATATAATAAAAAATCAAAAAAAAGTTTAATAAAATAAAGTGAAATACATTAAGTTATAATAAAATAAAAGTGAAGTAAAAAACAAACTGAAAATAAACAAAATACAAAGAAAAACTAAATTAAATAAAAAATTAAATCGGAACAAAATAAAATGGAGGAAAATAAAATATAAATAAATAAAGTAAATAAAACAAAATAAAATGTAATTAAAATAAAAGAAAAATATAATAATAAAATAAAACAAATGAAACAAAATATGTAATATAAGATAAAATAGAGTTAAATAAAATATGTTAAATAAAAAATATGATAAAATCAAATGAAATTAAATAAAGTAAAATAAACTAAAATACACGGTGTGTCCCAAATATAACCGAACTTTATATTTAAATCATACAACATACAGCGCAATCTATTGAAAATTTGCAATATTAAAAAGATACATTCATCCTCTTTCAAACGCACCTGACTTCATGTAAGTCGGATGACAGATGTAAAAGTGACAGCCATTTCAATAAAACCAAAAGTGTGCTAATGGTTCCAAAAAAAAAAAAAAAATGGAACAAAGAGCAAATATAAAATTTTGTGTCAAACTTGAAAAAAAATTGAAAGTTTAAAAAATTAAAAAAAAAATGGAAAAAAATGAAGCAGCCGTAACCGAGGTACTGAAGAACATTTCTATAAATGACATAAAAAAATCTATGCATGCGCTGGTTGATCGTTCCAAACGTTGTGTTGAGTCAAATGGAACCTATTTTGAATAAATAATAACTTTCAATGATAATTTATTGTGTATTTTACTATTTTATATCCAAAAAGTTCGGTTATTTTTGGGACACACCGTGTATGATTAAAAAGATAAAAACAATATTCTGAACTTAGTTTTAAACAAATTAAGTTGAATTCGCAACTAAGATAATATAAAACACGTACAAAAAATTTAAAATTAAAAGAAAAAAAATATTTTGAAACAAATTTGGGCATTATTAATGTTAATTCCGAAGGATTACCCACTTCCCGCCTATTCACATTTAATTCATAAATTAAAAGGAATTTAATGACAATGCAAGGAATCTTGAAATTATTAATTCGTTTCACAAGTTTTGAAAAACAGGAGACAAAAATGTCTGGATATTCTAAACGGAAAATTAAAATTGATTTCAGAAAGAATAAGAAGTTGAGCCTAGTATAAGGTAGTAAGATTACATCTCAAGGCCAAAAAGGAGAAATTTTTTGTGATTGCATTCTAACCTATCAGAGTAGACGTATTCCAGAATAGACCTTACTAATGTTGAATTCAAAGCTTTAGTAATGCAAGGTTCCACCATTTAACACCTTTGGCTTTCTTGACTATCAATATAAATACCAATATAAAGCTAGCAGTTTTGGGCCCATAGTGATACCCAGGTCAGTAAAACCGTGAACCAGTTTCAAGTTATAGTTATATATTGTGGGCGTATCTCTTTGACATAACTGTACATTTTTTAAGATTTAGTGCAAGATTTATAAAGTTTAAAGTCAATTTTTGAAAATATAATCATTTATAAATAGTGAAAGCCCAAATGGCAGTCCTAGGGCACTCCTGAAGAACCATTAGTAGAATCTGAAATGGAATTTTTTAAACATTACTCTTTGAGCGCGATCATATATATGTACCTATATATGAAGAGACCAATGTAAAAATTATGTTGGAAACCCAATAAGTAAAATTTCTTGATAAGTAATGAGTCAGACACTTTGTCGAAAGCTTTGCTGAACTCGGAACGCATAGCAGAGAGTTTCTACCAATGATCAACATAGCAAACGCAAACCCAGATATCTTGCGCTTAGAGTTTACGAAACCATAAAATGATTTGGGATTTATTATTAAATTTATTACCCTCCAAATATTGCCGCTCTTTACAGAACACGCTTCATTTAGTTAAAAATGATTATCAGAAAAATAAGCAAATGCATCTTACTAGAACACTTGTAACTCACAAATTTTTTATATGTTAATAGATGTGCATACATATGTATGTACATATGTATATACCAGTCCCGTGAAAATGCATTGTGTGTTAGAACAATTGAGTGCTCATGTTAAAAATATCTATGTAGGTCAACGTGTTTTACAACAGCAACGTGACAGATAAACAAAATGCTAATATATATTTATTTATTTATATATATGTGTGTGTATGCATATGTAAATAACATGAAAGGTAATAAACTCAGTGTAAAATTTAAAAAACCATAAAACATATTGCTTGCATATACATACGTGTATGCACAAATACATACATACTTATACACATCTGCATCTTAGCTCTGCATCTATTTACTAACACTGGCTACACTCGAGGCGATAAGGAAGCACTAAAATTATCATAAAATGCATAGACTAAGAAAAAAATATGCGTTTAAAAAGCAACTAAACAAATCAACAACAATCTAAACAACCAGAGCTGAGAAGATATTTAAAGATAATAAAAAACAGAAAAGCAGTAACAGAGTAACTTAGAAAAAATTACAAGAAATAAATAAATGCTTTTTATCCTTTTTTTATGCAAACAGATAAAATAAAGAATGCGCACAAAGTGAGATAAAAGATTTCCATGTATGAATGTGCATGCATAAAAATAAAAGAAGCTTTTTAGCAAGAGATTATGAAGAAGGTAACATTTACATGTATAACGCTAAAAATAAATTGAATGGTGTTAAAATTGCAGGACTTTGCGTTAGATACTGAGTCTAATAAATGATAAAAAAATTACATAAATAAAACGGAAATCAAAATAAAAAATCAAAATACAAATTCCAAACTAAAAATAAAAAAATTCAGAAAAATTAAATAAAGTATAGTAATAAAAGGAAATAAAATGAAAAATAAAAATTTAAAAAAATAAAAAAATTTCAAATAAAACAAAAATAAATGAAATGCAATAATAAAAATTATATTAACTCAAATAAAATAAAAAAATATATTATGAACAATAAAATAAAATAAAAAAAAGATTAAATTTATTAAAATAAAATAAAATTAAATAAAATAAATTAAAAAGAAAAAATAAAATGAAAATTAAAGTAAAGTAAAGTAATATATAAAAAATACAGAAATAATTAAAATAAAATAAAATAAAACAAAAAACAATAAAATAAAATAAAAATGCAATAAAAATAAATAAAATAGAATTATATAAAGTAAAATGAAGTAAGAAAATTAATTAAATGAAAATGAAAAAAATACACAAATAATTAATACAAATAAATATAATGAAATAAATTCTATAAATAAATTTAAAAATTATGATGAACGAAAAGAAATAAAATCAAATAACAGAAAATAAACTGAAATAAATTTAAACCAAAGAAAAAAATTAAAGAAATGAAATAAAATAAATGTTATTAAAAAAAATTAATTAATTTAAAAAAAAATTAAAAAAATTAAAGTAAAATAGAATTAAATAAAATAAGATAAAAAAATAAAACAAAATAAAATAAAATAGAACAAATTAAAATAGAATAAATTGAAAAAAAAATAAGAAAAAATAAAATGAATAAAGCAAAAAATAAAATAAAATAAAATAAAATAAAATAAAATAAAGTAATAAGAAATAACAAAAAATGAATTAAATAAAATAGAACAAAATTAAAAAAATAAAAATTTAATAAAATGAAAATAAAATAATATAAAGTGAAATAAAATAAAACTAAATAAAATTAAACAAAATCAAGTAAAATAAATTCGAGCAAAATAAAACCAAATAAAAATAACAAAACTTAATTAAAAATAAATTAAATAATTAAAAAAAAATCAAATAAAAATAACAAAACTTAATTAAAAATTAATTAAATAATTAAAAAAATTTCAAATAAAATAAAATAAACCAGAATAAAAATAAAATTAATTAAAATAAAAGAAGAGAAAAAAATAAAATAAAATAAAAGAGAAAATGAAATGAGGTAAAATAATAAAGTAATATAGAACAGAATTAAAAAATAAAATTAAATATAGTAAAAATATATATAAAAATAAATTGACAAATATAAAATAGAATCATATTTAAAATATCACATAAAAAGAGGATATGTGAAAGAAAAGAAACATCTGCCATTAACCGTGTGAATATTTTTCAGTGTAAAAAGGATTTTCACACGTCTACTGAAGGAGTTTTCACACAAGCAGCGCCTGCTCGACCTACTTACTGCGAAAGAAAACATGCACTTTAACTCAGAAAAAATTCCCTACAGAAACAAAAGAAATGAAAATAGTTTGGTTAGAAAAAACGTAAATGTATTGTTTTCAGACTTCGTACTATAAAGGACTCTCAGTTGTTTAGAACTCAGTTAAAATGTCTTTTCCTTGTTGCATGCGCACTGCTGTGTTGAATCACAATACCAGTTACATTGCATATTCGTACATATGAACAGGTAAGAATATGTTGAATTTTACTTTGTTGCTTCTGGTTCGTTTACTAGCTGGATATTGTGGCACACTACACTTCTGGCTGCATACAAGTACATAGCAAGTTGCAACAAATCAGGCTAATAACGACAACCTCATTTTCGTTTGGGTGTACAATAAGAACAACAACAACAAAAACAACAGAAAACAATGATGATGATGATAATAATAATAGCAGTAGCAGCAAGCAGTGCACAGATTGCACAAGTTGGAAATAATTGGTAGTGTTGGGGAGGTACTAAGCTAGTATTAGTGTCTACTTGCCATATTACAGTGAGCGCCCTGCAGGAAATGCAGGTGATATGAGCGTACTGATAAATGTGACGAAACCCACATAACATAGGTACAACTACGTATATAGAGCTTTGGTTTTCTGTGAGATAAAACTGAATTATTAATAATCCGTAAAGCGGTTAAGGGACCAACGGTTCCATGGGAGTTTCCAGCCACTTTTTCTCGCTTCGAAATAATGAGGTGAAAGTCTGTTAGGAACCCAATCAGAGATGTGCGTTCAGCAATGAAGTTATGGACTACAGCGTATCTGCATCTGCCGAGCTCTAGTAGGAATTCTAACATTGCTTTAATAACACCTTTTTTATTCGAAATGGGTAGACCCCAAGTTCTTCAGATGAGTGACAGATATGAGTGAGACGTTGAGAAACTTCGTTCGGAAACTTCTGCTCTGAATTATAGAGTACAAGTGTAAGATATGTAGCAGCTAGAATAAATCTCAAAACTTAACCCTCAACACAGTCTCAAGATGCTTTGGAAGCTTACAAAACGCGTACATCTCGAAATAAATTGAATTTCCATCTGATACTACATCCAACCTAACCTCGCCGACACTTGAAATTCTTATAAACTTCGGCGTGAACGTCACTCTAACACCGTACTAAGCCTCAGACACTCTTCCAGCTTTACACAATGAACGCAACTGACAGTTGGGAAAAACCACTTAGGGACTTCCTACCTGGTATACGATTTCCTAGACGATGAGATGAGAACCATTATCCAAATATAAGTGCATACATACACACATGTCTAAAAAAAAAAAAATTAACAACAACAACAACATACATTTAAACAAGCAGGCGGTCACATATTTGGAGTGGTCTGTAGAAGGCGAGTAGTCAGGTAGTAGTACCCAATACATACATTCATACATACATATGTACATATGTACATACTCGTACTAGTAGTAGGTTGGCCAAGTGCGCTTAGCTACTTGGCAGCTTGACTGACTGGTTGACTGGTTGTTTGCCAACGTCGCCTGCCTGGATGTTTAAATTGCATAGTAGCAGTTGTTGCTGCAGCAGCAACAGCAGCAGCAACAACAATAATCAACAACTGAAAATTGCTAAGCACAAAAGCAACGGTAGTAGGCAGTTGTTGTGGCGAAAATACGTACATACATACATATATAGGTATGTATTATATGTATAGTGCAAAAGGCATGCCAACTTCTTGGCGCTGCTGGCTGGCCAAGTGCAGTGCAGGTATGTATGTATGTGTGTGTATGTAAAAAAAGAAGGAACTATTTTTTTTTTCATTTTAAATATAATAGCGAAAAAAAATCAATCAATTTGGGTTAACCGACAATAACAACTCATTGTTTGTCTTACGACTAAACTACTTAACAAATTTTTGCGCTATTTGTTTAAAGCCTTGCAAATTGTAGTTGTTGTTGTTTGTTGCTTTGCTACTCACTTACAATTGCATTGTTCTGCAGCCAACGAAAATTACTGTGTGAACTTTAAAAATAATTTGTTGCTCCATTTTTTTCACCAACATTTATTCCTCTATCGATTGGCTTTTTTCCACGCACAGCTTTGTGCTTGTTTCAAAATGTCTGTTTCTTTTTTTTTGTTTTTTTTGCGCAGTTTGCACGCTTTGCCTAACATTGAACTCCCTAATGAATAGCTTGGCGCTGCTTTATCTGCTTGGTTTGTAATCAGTTTTATTGATTTTTTTTTCAATTTTGCGGAAAATTTCAATTTTCAGCGAAATTAGGGCAACGGAAAATGAAGCAATCATGTGCCAATCAATGTGTAACGATTGCCAATAAATAAATAAATATTTTTTCTTGTGGTATTTCCAACTATGTACGTGTGTACAAGCATACATATAATATCTTAATGTAAAATAATTTCTATTTTCTCAGAGTATTGATTTTATAAATTTACATCTTTTGCAAATTAATGGAATTGGGTCACTGTTTATAGTTTACAGCGACCACCCAAAAACTACTCGCAAAATATGTATTCTATACATATCACATTTCGCATACATATATTTTTTATTGCTTTCGATTTGGCAGAAAATTAACAAACACTATAGTATCAAATTTTACCTCAGATAGTACATCACTGCAACTCAATTCTTTCTGCTTACTAGAGGGTCTCCCAATAAGAGGTGTTCTTCTGATAAGCAGAAAATAGTATTTTTCGAGATATATGATCGAGACATTATTGAAAACGATATCAGCCAGATGATCGCCACGACTACGCTTACAGGGCCGTATGCTTTTTATGAAATTTTCCATCACCAAATCGCAAAGTGGCTGCCTCAATAGCCTCACGAATTCCATCTTTGAGGTCTTGAATCAACGCTGGTCGGTTGGCATAGATCTTATCTTTCACTTGGCTGCAAAGGAAGAAGTCGCAAGGTCTTAAATCACAAGATCTCGATGGCTGATTGCGTTCACCTCTTCGAGAGATAACACGATTTGAAAATTTTCCCTTTTAAAATAGATTGTTACGTTGCTTGTTCGTTGTCCAGATCAATACCATTCACATTTGGCCATATAAAAACATTATTCATCTCTCGATGGCGCAATCCATTCACCGTAACAGCCACGTGCTGAGGTTGGAGAGGATTTTCAATAATAAATCTTGGGTTTTCCGAGCCCTAGATGCGACAGTTTTGCTTATAGACGTAGTCATCGAGGTGAAAATGTGTCTCACTAGTCAGCATGATTTTTCGATGAAATTCCTGTTCGTTTTCAAGCATTTCAAGGACACAATCAACAGAGGCACGACATTGTTGAAGATTGGCCGGCTTTAGTTCTTGTGTTAACTGAACTTTATAAGCCTTAAGACCAAAGTCTTTATATAAAATACGTTGTAATAACGTTTTTGGAATGCCTAATTCCAAAGAACGGCGAGGAATGGACAAATCTGAGTATTCTTCAACACTTCTACAGCAACAAAATCATCAGTTGTTCTCTACCGAAGTCCATGTGTTTGATTCTTCACATCACTTACTTGCCCAAACAACTCAATTTTTTCCACCAAATTCTGTATTGCGGCCCGAGAAGGTGCTTCACGGCGATCGGAAAAAGTTTTAATTTTCGGATCAGTCTTTGGCAGGTTTCCACCATTTTTAAAGTGAATTTTAATATTTCAATATTTCGTTGGAGCGTGTATCCTTCACTTTTTATTACTGACATAGTTTTTACTTGTCAAATGTCAAAAAATTGCAGCTTCATCAGTGACATCTACCGGCATAGGTGGTTATTCATAATAACTCCTCTTTTTGGATACCCCTTAACTTAACGCGCTGCTGCTACTGCATACCACACATAGAAACACACTTACGTACCTACGTGTACATACATAAATGGCACATAAAAGTGTAATGTTCATTTGCCTGCCAGGGTCTTTTCATATCCCCTTTCCAAAAAATCAAACTGAGAAATCGGTCAACTCTTAAATGAGTTCGTGCTAAGTCATTAACAGTGTGGCGAAAAAAAATAATAATGACTAAATGAAAAACGATTAACGTTTGCCACTATTAATTTGTTGCAATTATAAAAATTAACACTGAAATATACAAACAACAACAAAATGGGAAGTGGTGTTATAAGTTCAGTTGTAAATGAAATAAATTATAATAACATTTCAGCACAAAATAAATGCGTGCCAGTTAAATTTTAAGAGCTGCTGTCCGAATTTGTTAATTTCTATGGTAATTTAATGCAGTAAAATTAATTTACTAAAGTGTTTTTCTGCATCATTTGTCAGGCAATGATAAAAAATTGGCCAACTCTCCTCCATGTTTTATTCTATTCACGTTATTTTTTGTAAATAAAAGTAAATTAGGCGGTCGCCATAGCCGAGTGGTTAGCATTGCGTACTGTCATTCGGAAGGTGTACACACAAACTTGTACATATTAATAATGTGAATTAATTAATATTTCGAAAGAACTCTATTACATTGGTTTGCTTCAAACCACAAGCCTGCTGCCCACACTGCTCAATAACTTTTTTTTAGAAGAAAAGTGTCTGAAATACTTTTACATCACTTTCGTTTTTTAGACAGAAGCTTAGGAAGGTGTTGAAGTAGGCTCTTGCTTCCTTAACTGACACCGCTGCCAAAGGTTCTGATGTATCGTCCTCATCTTCATCGTTTCTGTTTTTCGTTTGTATCTGTCGCAAATAAAATTTCGTCATCGGTTAGTGGTTATGAAACCAGATTTGTTGATGCAGTTAAGAGTCATTAGGGGTGTTGAAGCTCTCTATGCCTTGTCTACATATATAAAAGGATTTGCCCTGAACCATTGATGTATCAATCCACAGGTCGTAGAGACTGGAAACTCTGAGGGTGAGTTCTGTGTATGCACCGGATAAGAAAGAATTTTCTGGGTAGTGGACCTGGGATCGATCTATTCGAAAAAATCGAATTAATTTTTAAATCGTTTAAATAACAGGAAATTTGGCACATAGGAATCTCTTTTGTCTGAATTGCTATGAAGAATACTTTTCCTTTCGGAAAGGGACTAACAAGGCGGATTGGATAATTGGAACCTGAGTGGCTCGTTTCAATTCCAAAAAGGAAGGACCGCATGCAAAACTGGGCTTTATTATATGCTCATATTATAAGTATTTACCAGCGCCAAGTTTGGAAGAAGCTGAGAAAAGAATCACTTATTCACCAATTTAAACTTTCCCTCTTTACTTTACTCTATTATGTTTTATCCTATTTTATTTTTTAATTTTATTTTATGGTATTTTATTGAATTTGATTTATTTTTTCATTATATTGTATTTTACTTCATTTTATTTTACTCTATTTTATTTTTTTTATTTTACTTTATTTTATTTTATAATATTTTATCTAACATTATTTTATTTTATGTTAATTTATTTAATTTTATTGTTATTAATATTATTTATTTTATTTAACTTTATTTTATGTTATTTAATTTTACTCTATTTTATTTTATTTTTTAATTTTATTTAATTTTATTTTTTTTCATAATATTTATTTTATTTAACTTTATTTTATTTAATTATACTCTATTTTATTTGTTTTTTAATTTAATTTTATTTTAGTTTAGTTTAGCTTAGTTAATTTTATTTCATTTTATATTATTTTAGTTTATTTTATTTTATTTATTTTATTTTACTTTACTTTATTTGATTTTAGTTTAATTTTTTTTAATTTTATTTTGTATTGCTTTATTTTATTTTATTTTACTTTCTATTATTTTATTTTATTTCAATTTATTTTACTTTATTTTATTTTTTATTTTATTTTTCTTTTTATTTTAGTTTTTTTAATTTAAATTTAATTTTGTTTAATTGAACTTTTTATACTTATTTTCTTTTATGTTAATATAATTTAATTTAACTTTAGTTTAGTTGTTATATATTTATGTTTTATTTTATGTTATTTATAACAATTTATTTAATTAATTTAATATAATTAAATTTTTATGTTATTAATGGTGCCCAACCGTTGTTGATGTCATCCAGCTCAATGAAAAAAATTGATTTAAACGAGTATAATATAATTTTATTATATTTTACTTATATATTTTTTGAAATAATTATAATTGCAACAAAAGTTTTTCAAAATATTAAGTATCTCCCTTCATTGAAAATGTAGTTTTCACTTATATGTGTTTAATTACATATACATAAATGTACATGGTTGGTGGTTGCTGGGCATCAGCCTAGGCCCAAAGCGGGACCATTGTGATACCACTGAGGATCCTGATGACCCCTACCCGCTAATCAAACCAGTGAGTGGAGTTTGCAAAACTGAGCAGTCGCCGCATCTTGGTCCCCGCTATCTCGCTCAGGTGTCTAAAGGTTGCCGCCCCCTGAGACTACAACCTACTCCTCCAAAGTGCGGGGAATTCGCATAGAAAGTGCCTTAAGGTTTCAAGTTCTTCTTCTTTTCTGCAGCTTCTGCAGAAATCATTGGATGGTACGCCAAGTCTCTCTGCGTGTTTGCCTAATAAAATATGCCCTGTAAGAAGACTTATTACTGTAGATATCTCCTTTCTTTTCAGCTCGATGAGGTCACGTGATCTTCTTCCCTTCCATTCTGGCCACAATGTCTTAGCCATAATACATGTAATTAGACTTTTCTATCTTAAGTTAGCATCTTTAGCGAATAACTCTCTTATATTAAGCTTGCAAGTAGAGAGCGGCATGCCCAGACTCTTCCATACTGTCGAAAGTGGAAGGGACGTGCCCTACCTTGCAAGCTCGTCCGCCATCTCATTACCCGGTATGTTACTATGTCCAGGTACCCATACCAGGTTCAGAGAGAACTACTTGGCCATTGCGTTAAGCGATCTGCGGCAGTCCTCTACGGTTTTAGATTATATTGTTACAGACTCCAGTGCTCGTAACGCAGCCTGGCTATCCGAAAAGATATGGATATGATTGTCCGATACTACCCTTGTGCTAAGGCAGTTGACACCCTCTTGTATAGCAACCAATTCCGCTTGAAAAACACTACAGTGATCCGGCAAGCGAAAGGATTTATAGATACCAAGGTTCTCTGAGTAGACTCCTCCACCAACCCTGTTATTACCATCCGTATAAAGATGAGTCGTGCCGGCGCTTGGCGGTGTTATCCTGTCCCAAAGGTTTCTGGGATAACCAACTTGAAGTCTACTGTGAAGTCAGTATATGATATACAGTAATCCGTTTTTTCTGCAAGACGGAGTCTTCTTAAGATGTTAGTGTGCTAAATGTACATATGTAGATTCTTAAAATCGTGTTACTTTCCCATTTAGTTGTTAATTATCTTAACTGACAACAATGTAAGCTTATGGTGGGCAAAAAATAAACTATTATTGCTGTTTTTGTTCTCGAAATGCTATAGTTATACTTTATTCCACAATTTCGTTTACATGCGTTCTATATGTGGCTGACTGCCAGCTAGCAAGCAGCCATACAACAAACAAAAATAATTTTGAAGCACTTTCAACAAATATTGCTCATTTACATTTTTGTTACCAACTGCCGTTTTCAGTAAATTTTTACAATGAATAATGCACTGTCGGCCTTTACAATTTGTTGTTTTTTTTTTTTTTAATATTCCTTTTTTTCACATTCATTTTGATCTCCCTTTTACCGCGCCATTTCACACTTGTCTTATTTTCTGTGCCACCTTTCTGCGTTTATCGATTTTGTATGCATGATTTCTACTCGTGGCTGCTCGTGGCTACTGTGGCGTCGCTGTCAACCCATCAATCACAAACTCATTTGAGCTTCACTTAAATGAAATTGCGAAACTTTGTTGTTTTATTTTGGAATACATTTAAATCGAATTTGTTTTATTTAAACCTTTGCACCACACGTGAGTGAATTTTGACGACGATCAATAGGTTTTGGATTCCTGCATTAGAGATAGGCAAAGTGTGTGAAATTTGCCTTCTCATTTAATAGTAATATTTCAGTGGGAAGATCAAGGTTTGAGTTCGGCTTCGACCAACTTCCAAAATTATAGAAAATTAATCTTTCTAATTCCGATCGTCCCTCGGCAAGGAATGCCAATCCCTAGGAATTTTGACATGAAGACAAATTGTTGACAATTTTTTTTAGAAAATCATACGAATTAGATGCTTATCTATCCCTTTAAATCTGTATTATTGGCATTGTGTACTTAAAGTGTTACTTCATTCTCGGCATTTTCTACAATTTGTATTTTTTATGGATAACAAAGAACGAAGAATGATCGATATGAGTATTAGCATTAGAGCACTAACATACATACATATGTGCATATGTACGAGTATGTATGCTTGGTGTGGACTAGTACCGGTTCGCGTCAATGTACAATAAACAAGAGTGCGTCTGTGAGCAGATCTTGCAAAGATTAAAGCAAACTTCTAAAATATAGTGATATTTGTTTGTGTCACCCAAAGATGCCAGATTAAAAAAAAATTATATTTGTTCCAATCTATTTATTTTCACCATAATTTTTACCTAATTTTGTGTGAATTAACTATCTTAATTCTTTTCCCAACAAATGGAGAGGCCTACATTTCATTTTGAGCCACCTCGAACGACTAATATACTTTTATGTGCTACTGTTATTTTTGCAAGAAATACACTCGGAGAGGCGAACGCAATTAGAAAAATTAATTTTGATTTTTATTTAAATTAGTTTTCAAAAATTTTGGAAGTTGTTCTGACCAGTACTCTTAACCATGGTAGTGCGCACTACGAACTACTCGGCTTTTGCAGCCCAGCCGCTGAGACATCGTTAAAGCCTTGTTGGAAAATTTTACTCTACCGCCAACTACAGGATAATTTTTTTCATATTACCATTTTTTTTCAATAGTAGTCAATCCTTTTCAATTAAGAATTTTTTTTCAATTTGACGATTCGTCTGTCTGTTAGCCGATTTAAATATAGCTAATAATTATTGAATTCCTAATCATTCTTAAGTATTAAACACTAATAATACAAACACCTAAAAACATACCTCCTCAGCTATTATACTGCCGCTACTGACGGTCGTAAATGGGAAAATAAAACCGATAAGAGACACCCAAAACATTAGGGTTAAAAAGCGAGACGGGAAGAGTTCATCAAAATATTCGTCCCCTACACCTAGCAGTACCTCATAATCAGTGGGTATAATAACAGATACCCATGGTTATATAAGGATTGAATGCCTTGCTACTTTGCGTCCAATACTAAAAACATTTGCATATGTTTAGTCGTGAACAGAGGTACACACGCATCGCATGCATGGTTTATTGTGGTTATAAGAATTCCTCTTCTCACCAGATCATGATTGTGTATATACCTCTATATTTTATCACATTTTTGAGATCTAATGGCAGCTAAGCTCTCCGAAAAACTCTCAGGCAAATTATGGATACCATACCAAAAAAACTTTTTCTCTTTCGAGGCAAACCATTCGACGAGCCATTTTTCGACTTCTTTAAAATTAGGGAAGCACTGCTCTGCAAGGGCGTGTCCCATCGATACGAAAAGGTGATAGTCGGACGGGGCGAGGTCTGGAGAGTACAGCGGGTGCGATAATATTTCCCAATTAAGTGTTTTTAGTGTGTCTTTCACCAGTTTAGCGGTATGAGACGGCGCGTTGTCATGTTGCAAGATAACTTTGCAATGCCCATTCCGACCGTTTTTCGATCAACGCATGATTCAAATTGATCATTTGTTGTCGGTAGCGATCCGCGTTCACCGTTTCACTAGGTTTTAACAACTCGTAGTACATCACACCACACTGGTCCCACCAAACACAGAGCATTGTCTTACGGTCAAAGCTTCACAAGGGGAAAGCCATGATTTTTTTCGCTTCGGGTTCCCAAAATAAATCCTTTTTTAGTCCCCCGCGACAATTCGATGCAGAAACGATTTCCTTTCGAATCGTTGAAGCAGCATTTCACAAACGGTTTTTCGATTTTCCATTTGTCTATCGTTCAGCTGGTGTGGCACCCATTTTCCATACTTCTGGATCTTTCCCATGGCTTTTAAACGTTGGCAAATTGCTCCTCGAGTCACATGTAGTGTTTCTGCCAATTTTTGTTGCGATTGGGTTGGATCAATATCCAATAACGCTGCAATTCCTCGTCTTCGAACTTTTTCGCTGCACCAGGATGTTCATTGTCTGTCAAATTGAAATCTCCACTTTTAAATTGACGAAACCATGTCTCACATGTTCTAATCACTGGAGCATGTTCACCGTAAGTTTCTACCAGCAAACGGTGAGCTTCTGCTGCTTTTTTCTTTTGATGAAATAAGAAAAGCAACGAATGCCGCAAATGCGATTTACTTGCAACGAAACTGGACATATTCACTGAGGTAAACAAATATGACGCTATTATTTTGGCGGAATGTGACTTGCGTACTTTGTAGGTTAATGTCAATAGAAAAAAATTACATACATGACAAATCATAGAAATTTATACATATTGCTAGCGACATCTACTAGTGAAACCGGCAAACTTCAACTAACATCGCTGAGTTTTTGAGGATTTCTTTCTAGTTTTCTACTGAAAGTGGCACTTTTCAAGTGCCGAACACCATACGGTGAGGCCTGAATATATACTACTGTATACTGAAATTTTATATGATTTTAGACTTCATCTTTTGCCAATGGCAGCTTAGCCATTTCTCGGCAGTTTTGCCGCATTTCAGCATTTCTTTAAAGGTATACCGAAAAATGTGTATGCAGTAGAGACAGTGTTTTCAATGCTATCTGGTAGATTTGGTTTAATAGGAGTTTGTTTGTAAATAATATACATTTCTGGATGATCTAATTACAATAGATACGAACATGAAGTTTTTGTCCTTGCTATTTTTCTTTCGAATTTTGATTATTTCAAGGGTAAAATTTTTGTGTAGGAAATTTTCTAAGAAAACTGACACAAAGTTTGGTTAAAAAGATGTATTAAAACAAAAACTGAGTGGAAGGTAAAAAAATTTGAAAATTCTAAATTCACATCTTTGCACAAGCAAGCTTTCCTAAAGGGTTTTAAGCGAGACTTTCAAAGATAAAACTTGAATAACAGAATTAAATGTTTACAATTTTTGGATTATTTCTATTTCTTTTTTAACATTTGTGTACTGCAAAAGTTCTTTTTGTAGTGTTATTGGTATCTACTTCTCCTGTTATCGCTTCTGTTGAGTTTGCGTGTTTTACTCCACGCTTTTCTACGATGTGATTATGAGGTTGATGACCCAGCATCATTGAGTTGTTGGAAGCTAAACCAAACTTACTTCTATAAATTAATCAAAGAGCTAATATATCATACGCTGTGGTGCTGTTTTTTTACGTACATACATACATATGGATATAGCTAATATAAGATAAACATTGCTTAAGTAAAAAAACTTTAGGTATTTCAGAAAATTGTCAACACACATACAAGCAAACTGCAGTGAGTGACACATTTGTGTGCTCAATACTTTGCAGCCACCATTTTTGGCATGTAATTGAGCAATTACTTTTAATTATGGAAATAAAAAAATAAATAAAATTACATGCACATACATATATACGCATACCAAAAATAAATTTTTTACTTTTATTTCAACACTTTTAGTTCTTTTGATTCAATTTTTCAATTTCGTTTTTTTCCCCAACACATTTATGGCTGTTAACTGTTTTAGTTGTACGCAGTCGCCAAATTTGTCAGCAACATTTTGGTATTCTTCTCATACGATGGTGGTCTACGCACATTCTCACTCACGCTTTAAATATTCCTTAGCAGTTTTTGGTTGTGTTAAAGCCGTAAACGACAATTCGAGTCAACAATTACGCTTGCCAAAAAGGTAGCAGTTAAATTGTGAAGCGAAAAAAAGTTGCATGTAATAAATCTAAAAGTTTAGAAAACGCACGCATTTGGCCATGTACAGACATGCATAGCTATTTATGTACTCAAATGTGTAGCCGTGTTTGTGTTCTTGGTATTTGGGTCACAAACGCAAATTTCTAACATTTTTGGCACGATTTTTTTTTTTTACATGTGCACTTCTTGGCCATTTGCCGCATAATTGTTGGGGTAATTTTAGGCCGGTGTTCTGTCAGAATACCTAAAATCATTTACAGATTTTTTAATGTACACGAACATATGTACATATGTACAAACATGTGTACATGAGTTCAAGTGTTTTTGTGGCTAGTTTTCATATACTTTTGCAGCTTTCATAAATGTTTAGATTTTTTGAACAAAATAATATTATTAGGTATCATAACTGTAGAATATATATCAATGCTACTTTATAAGCAGAAAATAATAATTAAATTTTTGTAGATTATTTTTTATGAAAAAAAAATTTTATCTATTTTGCTTGCTTCAAATTTTATTCTATATTCTGTTCGAAATTGAATTTTTATTTTACCTGTGACTCGATTTTTTTTTTAAATTTATTATTAACTCCTTTAACATGCTTACCTGAAATGAAAAGAAAAAAATAAATTAATATTTTTTAATAATTTTTTTTTACATAAATACTCGAATATATATTAAATTTAATACTTTTAAAATGAAGCTTAAAGGCCAGTTATAAGGGAGGTATACATGTTTGTGAACCTGTGGTGGTCTTTGTTGGTGGATGTTTGGAGCTCACTGTAACTATCATACGTGTATGTGTTCTTACAATAAATACCAGTACATAATAAATTGTTCGATCCCAAGTCCAAGATCTTTTTCTCGGACGTACGTTTATTTCTGGACATACATACGAGGGGATTAACAAAAGTTCGGTAAGTCGGTGACTTTCCATTTGTTTTTGTTAAATCTAAAAATACCAAATCCTTTGCAATTACTTTATTAGTCTTCATTTCAAATTTTAAAACGATCAGCTAAAATGGAGATGAGCAAACGCAAGGTAACTGAGGATAGGTCAGACGAAATATCGATAAAAGTTTCTAACTGATTTTGGCGTCAGAAATTTAACAGAATACAGAGTTCCCTGAGTTTATGCGCTTCAAAGAGCTTTAGCTTTGAGTCATGCTTATGTTTTTTTAGAGTTCAAAATTTTGAAGTGATCTTCATATCATGCCAGTATACGTAAGTACATATGTTTAAGCGTATGTTTAAGCAAAACTTGTGTAAAATGCAATTCATTGTTAAAAAATCGAAATTACAAGCGGCGATAATTTTTTATTTGTTTACACTTTTTATGGCTTTTGCTACCATTTCTGAATGTATTTTTTCCTTAATGAGCAAAGTAACACGTGTACACATGAAAGCATTCATTACTCAAGTGTAGCGCCAAGTTGGAGTGTATTAAAAAAGTCATAAAAAGCATACGTAAATATAGAAATGGGTATGTACTGAAATTCAATGGAAATTCGTCAAGCCGCTCCAAATTTGGTTTTACTATTGTTACAGCTTCTCATTCTATTTTCATTGTTTTTCTTTTTTGTATTCATTGTTTATATAGATTTATGCCACAATGAAAAGGAGAGCAAACGTAATATCAAAAACAATAAAACAACGAATAAAAAACACAGTTCAACTGAAATATAAAAAAATAAATAAAATAAACAACAAACCGAAATAATATGAGATAAATTTACAGAGAAAAAAGAATTGTGAACGGAAACTCGTTTGCAGTGCACGAAGCTCAGCGTCGGTCAAAACTAATACCAGCGCCGGCAAGAACACCTACACTTTGCCTCCGATGAAGTATGCAAGACAACAACTACAAGTAGTGAGATTGGAAGTTCATTTGTGTGCGCAAATATATATGAGGTTCATTACACATTACACACAAGCATCACTTAAAGCCCCAGAAGGGAATCCATAATAACTTTTGGTTGTATGTTTTGTTTTAATTTAATTTTATTTTTTGTCCTTTTTTATTTTATTTCAATAAGTTTTATTTATTCTTTTTATTTTATTTTACATTAATGGTCTCTCTTTTACTTCAAATTCCAATTTATATTGTGTTCTTCATTTGTATCGTCCTCAAACCGGCAAATAGTTTGTATTTTATTTTAATTTATATTACTTCGTTTTATTTAACTTTATTTAATTTTAGTTTATTGTATTTATATTTTTTTATTTTATTTTAGTTTATTGTATTTATTTTATTATTTTACTTTATTTCATTTTATTTTACTTTATCGTTTTTATTCTATTTAATTTATTTATTATATTTTATATTATTTTATTTTAAATATATTTTTTTATTTTAATTACTTTTTATTATTTATGGTTTTAGCGACCTTTTTTACTTTAAATTCCAATTTAAAAGCAATATTTTATTTTTCATTTATATCAACCTCAAGCCGGCAAACAATTTGTATTTAATTTTCTTTTATATGATATGTTTTTTCTTTATATATTTAGTTTAGTTTAATTTAATTTTATTTAATATTATTTTATTTTATTTCATATTATTTAATCTTTGTTTTAGTTTATTTATTTTATAATATTTAATTTAATTTAATTTAATTTAATTTTGTTTTAGTTTATTTATTTTATTATTATTTTATTTTTTTTTTTTTTTATTTTATTTTATATTATTTCATTTTATTTTATTTTATTTTGTTTTATTTTTTTTTTTAATTTTATTTTTCATTTTCAGCGGTTACAAAGTGCCATTATAGGTATATATAATTTAATTTAATTTTATTTTATTTTGTTTTATTTTAATTCATTTTATTTTATTTCATTTTATTTTATTTCATTTTATTCTACAATCTTTCATTTTATTTTACTTCATATTATTCTATTTAATTTTACTGTACTTTATTTTATTATATTTTACTGTGTTTTCTTTTGTTTTATTCAATTTAATTTAGTTGTATTTAACTCTATCTTTTATTATTTAGAATTAGAATTTTTCTTAAATTTTCCCTACCGGGTACCATAACTTAGCTCTACCACTCATCATTTTCAATGGCCACGACACCGATGACTGTATTTTCAACATCAGACAGCAAACAGCATCAGCAACATATTTAGCTGTATTGCTGCTGTTGTTGCTGCAGCGTATTTCCGCTGTTGGCATTGTTTGAATTGCCTTTTATTTACTCTAATTGTTGTTGTTGTTGTTGTTGTTGTTGTTGAGTATTTTTCATATTTCATCATTAATTTTTTGTACTTTTTCACCCACTTCTGTGTCTGTTTTAGGTTTTTTATTTTTAGTTTTGGTTGAAACAACGCTTTCAGACCAATAATAGTTTGCTGATCCTATCTCATCATTTGCTGTTGTTGCAACAAGTTAAGTTGTCCGTCGCACTCAAAGTTGTACTCGAATTTGTTCAATGCTCTGCTAATACAGTTATTTTGATGGCTTTTGTCATTGCTATTGTTTATTGTGTATTTTGACAAGTGTTTGTGGGCTTATACATATGTACCTTGTACGTGAACACATGTACATACATGTACGTATGTAGGCCATAGGTGTACTCTAAAATTGTGTCAACTTTATTTACAAAACATTTTTTTCTTTGATAGAAAATGTATAATTGAGTTAATTTGTAGTTGATGAAAAGCTAGAAACCCTCACATATGAAACAAATAAGAAAGAGAAAACTGAAATAGACAAGATTTGCCTTAAAGTACAGTAGATATTCTTATTGATCTATGGGAGGTTCAGCACTCAATTTGAAAAATACTACTGTTTAAGGATGCCCTTGGCTCCTAATCATAAACGTTAAAATTGGGGGAGAAAAGTTTACCTCAGCGCAAGTTCAGTAGTCAAGAAGTGAAGATTTCAGCTTATAGTTCTACAATAGAAGATAGAAGATTGACTTCAAAGAATATTAAGTGTGCCATTTTTGTATACTCTAACCATTCAAGGATTAATCATCATATTCGTACAATTTGATATAAAATTATGGCAGAACAGCTAAAAAATTGCATATGGAATTATACACAATTTTTATTTATCTACATATACATGTATGTACGTATGCTGCTATAAAGAATTAATTTTACCTACATATATATTCTATTCATATGCATTATTGCTATTATTTTTATTGGCTGAATGATTCTCAACATTCATTACAGGTTTTCTTTTTTTTTTTTTAATCGACTTTTTTTGTTGCCGTAACAACTGTATCCAACGCTAAAAATGATTTACGAGTATTAACCAAGTTCTCGTCCAATCTCGTCAAATGTGAAAGGTCGCACAAAGTCAATTATAAAATTACATATTGCTATGTAATGATGTTTGTATGAACACACATGTGTATATGTATATAAGTATGTATGTATGCATGTAAATGGTTGTTGGTATGAAAATATTTTAGGGCGGAACAATATTTTTATTGTTTAATTATGCAGTATTCTTGTTTTATGCAAATATGAAAAGACATCAATGCTCAAAGAATTTATAAAACAAAAAAATTTAAAACAAATTTAAGTTTTGTCCTTGGAAATAAGTTAGAACCTTGAAACAAATTTTTTTAATGAACATTTGATTTTTAGTTTCCGAATTAGATAGTTTTATCATAAGCTTAAAAATTATTCTTCCTATTTTTAAGACAATTGTTTTTTCTTATTTATGAGGCAATTTTTCATTTTTTCCTTTAGTTTTTAAATATTATTTTTTAAAATTTCTACATGTTTTATTTCCGTTCTGTGTTTTTTAAATGATTTTTTTTTCTATTTCTTAACTATCTTTTTTATTCCTTTATTTTTTAAATTAATTCTAAATTCTTTAATTACAGTGTTTAAATTTTTTGTACTTTTTTATTTATTTATTTTTTTATTTTTTAAACATTTTATCAGTTTTTGATTAATTTAAATTAGTCTTTTATTTTACTTTTTCAACTTTTTAAATATGTTTTAGCACCTTTCCCAATTTAAATATGTTTCTTTGTTTTTTTTTTCTATTTGAAACATATTTTTTTCAAATTTTTGTAGTCTTTTTTATTATTATTATTTTTTACTATTTTGCTAAACATTAAAATTTTCTTTGTAATTTACTTACTTTTCAAACATGTTTTGAATTATTTTTTAATTAATATCTTTTTTTTCATCTAAAACTTTCTTCTTGCTGTTTTTTCCCTGCTTTTAAACTATTTATTTTATTATATGAAATTTCGTTTAATTTTTTACCATTTTTTTCTAGCCATTATCTCAAAACCTTTCAACATTTTTAAACAGCTTTAATTTCTTTAAATTTAAATCGTTTTTTCAAATTTTCATTTTTTCTATCTACATTTTTTAATATTTGTCTTGTTTTTTATAATATTTCCCTTGTTATTTTTTTTTTTCAAATTATATTGCTGTTTTTTCATTACTTTTAATAGATTCCTTATTTTTAGACGTGTTTTAAATTCTTTCTTATTTAAGATCCATTTTTCCAGACCAAATTTTTTTTCCTTTCAAAAATATTTTTTCGTTTATTTAAATAAATGAAATTTTTTATTTGATGTTTTTGCAATTTTTTTCTAATTATTATCTCAAAACTATTCCACTTTTTTAAACAACTTTCAACTCTCTTTTCATATTTAAATCGTTTTTTTAATGTTGTTTTTATTTTTCTATTAATTTTTTCTTGTTTTTTATAATCTTTTCATCATTAATGACACTTATTTTTAATTAATATCCGTTTCTTTCTACTAAAACTATTTTTCTTTCTTTTTTTTTTTGAAATCAATTGTTCCATTTTTTAACATATTTACTTTAATATTTGAAATTTATTCTAGTTATTATCTCATAACTTATTAATTTAAATATGTTTTTTTACAATATTTTAATTTTCCTTTCTCTAATTATTTTTCTTTTTTTTTAAATTTTCATTATTATTACTTTTTAATTATTTTGCTATTTTTTTAATTTTTTTGGTTTTTTATTTTTAAACATATTTCAACTTATTTTCTAATTAAAATCCGTTTTTTCTTTTGAAAAACTTTTTAATTTTTTGAAATTTTTATTTATTTATTTTTTAATTAAATTATTTGCTTAATTTAAATTTGTTTTTTTTTTTGTAATTTTATTTCAATTTATTTTAGAAAAAGGTTCTATTTTATTTAAGTTTTTCTTGTTTTTTATAATCTTTTTCAGTAGTGTAATTTTTTTATTATATTTTTTTTAGATTCTTAAATTTTAAAACATATTTTAATACATTTCCTAATTAACCTCAGCTTTTTTCCCTAAAACGTATATTCTTATTTCTTAAACCAGTTTTCTCCATCTTTTTTAACCATTTATTTTATAATTTATTTTTTTAAATTTTCCAGTTTTTTGTAATCATATTTTAACTTTTCGCTTTTTTAGACTTGATTTACTCTTTTATTAATTAAAATCGGGTTTGTTTACTTTTTCATATTTATTTTAATATGTTTGTTATTTTTACTAATTTTTTCATTATCAGTTTTTAGTTTTTGCCTTTTCTAACTCCAGCTTTTTTAAATATATTTTACCATTTTTTAATTTAAATATTTTTATTATTAGTTTTTTTTTTGTTTTTTTTTAATGTTATTTTTTTAATCTTTTTAAACTATTTAACTATTTTTTAAATTAAATCCGCTTTTTTATTATTTTTTTTTATTTACATTTTTTTATAGATATACCTATTTCTCTTTCTATTTATATAATTATTATTTTTTTAACTTTTATACTTTCTTCAACATTTTGGAAATATTTTTCTTTTTTAAGTTTTATTTTAACTTTAACTTGTGATAACTCTGTGGCAATTTTTACTCCACACCATATCGTACCAACCTAATATAAATATTGTTCTTACGAACATATGAATATGCCAAAGTATCATTTAATTATTGCCAATTATATTGTCAGTTTATTCGTGGAAGGTAGATGAATTTATATGTTTGCTTATATGTAGATATATTTACATACATACATATATATATTTGTGTTGCATGAGAGCCAACAAATTTACCCATTATATTTAAGTGACTTGTTCATATACATACACGTATAGTGTGTACATATATACATATTTTTGTACATATGTGTAAGAATATTTACATATGTGCATAGAGGTCTGCCATTTTTAACGAGCCATCACTAAATTACTGCCGTCGTGGTCGTATTTCTATCTACCTACTATATTTCATGTACGCCCTTCCCTCTAGCCATCCCTCTATATACGCCCTTTTCTCATCATCATACTATTAATTTTGTTCAGTTATTTGTCGCTGAAAAATTATTTATTTGCTGTTTGCTCGCTTAATTGAATTAGTCGCGAGTGCGAGATCGCAAGACCGCGAGACCGTTCCAAACACAACGGCATCGTCAACTTTTTTCATTAGACAAGCTCCCCGACTTTTGGCATTCCTCTTGAATTGTCTTCAACATTGACATCTCAGGCACTGCTGACAGTCTCAGTCAGTGTCGCAATTTACTATGGCAGACAATTGCGCGCTGTTTTCTTTCACTGCTTCGTCTTCATAAGATCATTGACTCATAAATTGACGGTTTTGAGTACAATGTTGTCAAATTTTTATATATATTTTTGTCTGTTTGTTTGCCTGTGGTCGTTGTGTAAATTTAGCAATTTGCATTTGACATTTTTTGTTAAATAAAGTGTCACTCAAATTTCATGAAAATTAAGCAAAATTCTAATTAAAAGACAGATTTGCATGAAGCAATTTGCTTTGATTGATTTTGTCTGGTTCGAAGGTTGATATAAATCTATATATGGTTATATTTTTTATTGCATCTGGCTGGGGAGACAAGATTCACGTATCTTGAAAATTATGAGACACAAAATTTAGGTAAACAATATTTTGTAAATATTTTCCAAACTTTGAGATTGTTAAGAACCCTGACGTTATCTATGCCCAAATACGTACTTTCGCTTGAATTTTAATAGATGAGCTTAATAGAATGAAAAGAAAGAGAGAGATCAACACTCGGGCAAAAAGTTTTCACCACATAAAAATAAACTCCAATGAAAAATCATTAAAAGCCTCGGATGAGTGACCATCCTTTTAATTCGATTTAAGAATAACGATTTGAGGGTATGCACCTGGATGTAGTAGGATGGTAGAAAAGCTTTAATCACAAAATACAGCCGAAGTGTTATCTATTCGGCTTACGCATCTGCATTCATAAGCAACACGGTTTAAGGGAACCGCACTCCAAGCTCCCTACTCACCGCCGCTATTCGATACAATTGGTTTTCGGCAGTGCCAGAAAAAGAGCTGGTACGATGAGAAATGCCTACCCTGCAATTATCCGATCGACCGTAGCACGAGCGGAGTGGGATAGTTACCGAGAGCTGAAAAGGTTGGCAAGCTGCATTTGCAAAGAAAAAAAGAAAGAGGCCGAATGCATGAGTATGAAGAAATTGAGATGCTGGCCAAAAAGGGGGAAAGTTCGAAAATTTTATGCAAAGATGCGCCGACTAACCGAAGGTTTCGACTAAGGTGTATGAAGGGAAAACTTCTACGGCTTTCCCGAAACTCGAATCGATAATCAAAGAAAAGACGTTTTATTACCCGACTACGACGAGATTCGCATAGCATATGCACACTTATAGAAGAGCAAAGCGGCTGGAATAGGTGGCTTATCGGCTGAGCTATTTAAACATGGCAGTGAAGAGCTGACAAGGTGCAGGCATCAGCTTGTTTGCAAAAAATGCCCAACGACTGGAATCTAAGTGTGCTTTGCTCGATCTATAAAAAGAGGGACCCCGAGGTTTGCGCCAATTACCGTGTGATTAGCCTTATAACTATCGCATACTAGCTTTTATCGAGCGTATTGTGCAAAGTGATCATGCGCCAAATCTTGGAAAAGATCTGTGAGAAAGGAATCGATACACATCACTTTAAGTCGATTTTTAATTTGGCACTACGGCAGAACCTATACGGCTGCGTAAACAGAATTAAAGGACCTCTCCGAGCCGTTTGATACCAAACGAGGTTTCAGACAGGGTGACATTTTAACATGCAATTTCTTCAATTTGATGCTACAAAAAATAATAAGGGCTTCAGAACTAAATATACAAGGCATAATCTTTTACAAGAGATCGACGACAACGAGATTATAGACCTTAACAACCGTACCATTAGTTCTGCTTTCTCCATACTTGATAAAGAAACGAACCGAATAAGTTTGGTAGTGTACGAAGACAAGACGAAATATCTAACAAACAGTCACCCCATTCGCCACTCGGCACGCTCGCCAGAGTGGGTGAGAGAAAAGTTTTCCGAACGTTTTATGGTATTTTTCGCCTTGGCGCAGCGAATATTGCAGACAATGAAACGGTTATAATATATTATTAAATTAACATTGTTAAAAAAACGAAGAGACAGCAGCTACGTGACCAAGTCTTGCCATTCTGCAAAAGTACCCGCTGGTGGAAGTAGAGGAAGAGAAAGAGTTCCACTACTTCGGCAGGATCAGGTGGAGAGCGACCTGGTTACACTTTGTATTTCCAACTGGCGACAAACATTGAACGGAAGGAAAAAATGGCGCATTTTTGCTGATTTGGTATATGCCAAGGAAGAAAAGAAGAATAAAGGCACTAACTAAGTTTGAAGCTTTAGTTATTCCATAAGCTTGAAAGTCAATTTTGTCCATTCTCAGATCGATTATTTTGTACAAGCTTTGGGAGATACCTTTTGCTCAAATATAAACGAGACTGGCTCAATAAAACAAAAACGGTTAATTATTCAAAATAGTCACCATTAGAGGCAATACACATATGCCACCTTTTTTTCCAATCTTCATAACACTTCTGGTAGGCTGCTTTCCACGAAGCGGCAATTTGAGTTTAGGGAAAAGAAAAAAGTCACACGGTGCCATGTCGGGTGAATACGGTGCTTTCGGAACAATATTTACGTTGTTTTTGGTCAAATAATCGCGTAAAAGACGAGGCGTATGAGCAACAATTTTGGAACAAGTCGAGCAGACACACGTCTCATGCCTAAAACATCGTGAATAATGCTATGAGTGGATCCATTTGATATGTTGAGCTCACTAGCTATCTCTCTTTCAGTCATACGACGATTTTCCAACACAATTTTCTTTACCTTTTCGACGTTTTCTTCGTTTATTGACGTTGCTGGACGACGATCATGGGGCAAGTTCTCCAGCGATGTACGGCCGTCCTTGAACTACTTACACCAATCAAAAATATGTGCACGTGATAGGCAAGACTCCCCATATGCCTTCTGCAACATTTTTATTGCGTCCGTCGCACTTATTCCATTGGAATAACAAAACAAAAACAAACTCTTTGGCTCAACGTTAATTTCCATAGTAAAATTCGAAAAACACACTCGAGGTTGACTTGTTTATAGTGCCGTAAAAAAAAAAACTATGTGACAGATCGCGCTTAAATTTGACATGTAAACATATAACAGTCCTGGCAACCTAAGCAAAAAAAAGTATGGCCATAGGTATGTCTTGTCCTTGTCGAGTTATGGATAAAGGCTCGTTTATATTTGAGCAGAAGGTATATGTGAAGAACAATGTGAATGGCACCACCAAGATATTAATGAGATGGAAAGAAAGGTTCAGCTGTTTACTACAAGCCAAAATGTGCCAAAAGGAGTCTTATGGGGAAGAAGAATGTGGTGTTAATGCTCATTAATGAATTTATTTCACATAAAAACATATGTTTTGCCCAGTTTTTAAGAATATTCTATTTTTTTAAATTAAAACTCTGATTTGCTTTTCTTTTATTTAACTCATTTGACAGTAAAATCAAGATTCGAAGTGAGAAATTTAGATTTTTTAATATTTAATAATTAGAAAAATTTATAGACTTTTAACAAGGGACCTAAGTATCTATTTCTGCAGCGCAAAAAATCAAGTGATTCATCATTAAATCGATGAAAAGTATAAAAATTGTCATTATCCACTCGAAAATTGCGACTAAAGGCTTTTAGTAATTTTTACGTTTTCTCGCTTCCAAACCTCAGTACATTTAGACACAATAAGAATAATGCTGATGCAATTAACTTAAGCACTTTACGAGCAATACTAATTCGCTTAAATACAGCTCATTAAAGACGCTGGACAAAGGTTGAACAAGTACAAAAGAAGATAATAAAATAAGGGTAATTTTTTTTCTTCCGAGAAACGAAGTAAAGCACAAAACCTAACTTGATTGGCCTTTCGTACCAAAAAATCGATTACTAACACATAATAAAATTGATTGCTGACTATTTTAGTTCAAGTTCATAAAAATAAGAATTAATAAAAATACGTCAGAGTAACGTAGATTGAGAGATAAAGATTAAGTATTCGTAAGATGAGCCTTGCTTGCTTTCTGATGAGCAGTGAAGTGAACATTTAAAACAATTATTGCTAAGTGTCAACAGCAAAGCAGCATAATGAAGAAATATATACTTGGCTATTAATAAAAAGCACAATATGTACCATATGTATGTATGCAGAAAAGTTGCATTGAAAACAACTACAAAAAAATTCACTTGTGAAAACCGAGTAACGAGTGCGCAAGCTGAGTTATGAAAAGTAGTGAAAAATGCGGAGAATAAATGAAAGCAGTTCAGTGGGACTGAAAATGATTATATCATAGGTATGCACGTACATAACTCACAAACAATTGCACATATAAACATAAAAGTAACAACAAATGTACTAAAACTCCCGTCCAGCTTACGAGTGTTGAGCACACACAGGTGAGCCGTCCGGTGTACGGCGTATGAGGTGCTCATCAAACAACCAACTAACTTCACGTCAATGCGATTAAAATACATTAAAAAAAAAACTTTCTTCATCTGTGGAGCGCTCAGCGCGCTTCAAATGCCAACAATAAAAATGAAAATTACATATAATGAGCTGTGTACGTTTGTCCGTTCTTCACTTGCTCCACCAAACTCAGATGCTCCACCAAACAATTATATATGTATGTATGATTGTATACAGTATACTATACCTATACATAAACATATATGCATGCGCGTAGTACAATTGACTTCATAAACTCTATGCCTGTTGGTTAGCTAATGCGAAGCACTAACGGAGTGTTTAAATAAAGTGAAATGAGAACCCCTTGTTCGGTTGGTGCATGCCGACAGCGTAAAAAAGAATTAGCTAACACACCAGTACATATGATATTTATTTACATAGACGCACATACATATGTACTATATACATATATTATAGTATGTATGCATATTGTTAGGTGTATTTTCAATTCCATACTTATTGACAGGCTTGCGAGCAGGTTACCCAGCAAATCATTAAACGAAAAATTTGACTTTATTTAAAGTTAGAAAATTATTTAAAAAGCTGAGAGTTCTGAGGTCGGAGAACAACACACCCCGTAGGAGAAATAAAAAAACTTGAGGTGACATTTTCCTGTGATATCCGTACGTAGATTTCTCAATCATACTACTAGATCACTGTAGTGCCGTCCAGGCTTGGATTTTTGCAATTATAGACCCTGCGAAACATGTTGAATCTGAATTCTCAGGAATAAATGTCTTTATATGAAGTGATATAGTATGCATTGATTCGTGCGTTTTTTTTTCCAAAATTAAGACTTTATTGTGAAAAATTGTTATACATTTAATGTTCAAAATATGGCCCATCGGAAGCTACGATGTTTGCCCATCTATCTGGCAGTTTGTGGATCCAATCCCAAAAGAACTTCTCCGGCTTGGAGGTCAAGAAAGAATCGAGCCAGTTTCTGATACCCTGTTCTGAAGTGAAGCGTACTCCGGTGAGGACATTCTGCATTGATCTGAATAAGTGGTAATCGGAAGGTGCTATATCTTGGCTATAAGGCGGGTGAGGTAGAACTTCCCATCCAAATAGTTTTTAACTGACCTTGCAACATGTGGCTTTGTCATGATGAAAAATTATTGATTCGTGTCTGGTAGCATAGGTATTCTGGTCGTTTTTCCGCGATGGCCTTTTTCAACTGAATCAATTGTTTTCGGTAGAGGTCCCCATTGATCGTTTGACCCGATTTCAATTGCTCATAATAGAGCACACCCTTGTGGTCCCACCAAATACATAGCATAACCTTGGCACCATGGATAATCGGCTTCTTCCGAGTCGTTCTCCGTCGTCTAAGACGAAATTGCCACTTTTAAACCGCAAACCACTTTTGGCACGTTCGTTCGGCTAAAGCATGGTCACCATAAACGTCCAGTAAAATACGATGGCTTTCGGTAGCACTTTTCTTCATGTTAAAGAAATGAAGAAGAACTCCCCGCAAAAACACTTCATTTGGTACAAATTTCGACATTTTCAAATGAATGAAACAAATTGTTGTTCACGCTAAAATAAACAATTGACATCTACTGAAAACGACGCGAAATGACAGTACCTTTGAAATGAATATAGCCACAGATGAACACGACGCGGAATAATACTCTCTTAGAAAACCGCACGAATTAATGCATGCACCCAATAATCACGACCTCTCTTTTTAGTTTTAGGTCACAGCGAACTTCCTAGACAAGGTAAGATCAAATGAATTTCTCCAGATATTACTTGCGTTGTTATGTTATAAGAAAACTGCTACTAAATGCTGCAAAGACTGCATGGATTAACGGAAATCAATTCAAATTTGGTCGAGATGGGATTGAAGGAGAAGGGAAAATATTTATAAAGTTTAAAGAGCCTTGAGAGGCCCATGCTTGATGTAAGGGTACGCAGTGAGATTGAGCAACCTTTTAAAAGAGAAGAAAAAGAAAACGATTCTTATCTATTATGCAACTGATCTGCATTAATTAGAAACATACTTCGAAAACAAGATGATATATTGTATGTTAGCCGGCTGATGCTAGGCAGGGATTTGTGAAGATTCACTATGTAACTTAAGTGGATGGAAAAAAGCTATAAGTATATCGTGCTATCATACTGAGCCACCTTTGACATACATAAGTGTATTAATTTCCTTGCTAAGGAAATATCTGTGCTGAATTTTACTAGAGATCTGAGAAGTTCAGAAGGATATCGTTGTATCTATATGGGACAACCTTTACCTAAATGCGTTGATGTCTACACATCGAATACCAATACTATCCACTTACTGTAAGCTTGACTAATTTGAGGTTTGAAAAAGCCTATTTTTTATACCATAGAAGGTACAAATAATCGTATCTCTCTATCTCTCAAACTCATCAAGCTGCAAATCGGTGAATTGCTGGAAATCTTTTACGAGGTTTTTATACCGTTTACCAGTATAGGCAATCGATTTTTGATTTCGTTCTAGAACCAATCTCATTCCGTCCTTCGATATGTTACAAAAGTATGGATAATGGAGAGATAATTTTAGGGGTATTTCATAGAAAACTATTAATAAAATTTTATGAATTAGTACTTTGGGTGCGGAACAGGACCAGGTAAACTTGCACATGAGAGACTCAGATAGTTTTCTAAAGAACACTCATTAATTCATTAGAGAAAACATTCATTTGGGGTTTAAAGCTAACTTAGAATATCGAAAAAGAGAAGAGTATTGTGTAATGGATTAAAATAGAGCTAAAAGGAGTGATCTAAATTGAAAAACAGGAGTAAGAATGCAGCTTAAAGCTCCATGGCATTGACATTTTGAAACTGAGATCGAAGGCATCTTCCGTATTTATTTTTAAGATTTTATTTATTTTAAAGATATTATTTATTTTAAATATAAAAAAACTGAATTTAAATTTTTCTTTTAAACTCAAGCATTTGGTTAACTGGTATACGCATTATCACACTTTTATATTGCAGTTACAACGTGTGAAAGATATATTTCAGATGCTCAAGTATCTGCAACTCTCATCTGTCACACTACTATTTTAGCTTTTGCTGCATAAGCGCAACACTTAATTACGGCAAATGAATAGCAGTCAACCAAAAAAAAAAAAAAAAAAAACAATATATATAAAAAAATGCAAAACACTCGCACAAAATCAAAAAAAAAATGTGTTTTGCAAAAAGAGTAAAGAAAGCAAGACAAAAGCGCATGTTTGTTTTGTAAGCTCGTTTGTTTGCTTACGACAGCAAAATTTTTGCTACTGCAAATGACTGAGTGAATTAATTACATGCTAACTACCTTAAATCTTCGTAGTATGCACATAAAAACATATATAAATTTGCATATGAACACATATGTGCTTGATTTTGTTGTTAAAATATATTAAGGCGTTAATTTTATATAAATATAAACATGCATATTTTATACTATTTTTATAATGCTTAAGATTTTTATTTAAGTTACAGTTGTATAAATCACTACACATATATATATTTATAAAAAAAATCTTATTGTGTTAACCTTTTATACTGTCACATTTGTTACAAGTTATATGTATTTATGTATGTATATGAGTAGGTATGTAAATTAATATGTATATTAGTAATGCAAATAAATCCATTTTATTCGCTTCTTGCGGTTGTGGTTGGCACGGGTATATGATAAATATATTAAAAACTGCACACGTAATAGAGCTAGTCGTGGTTACGTTCATTTAATGAAAATCTTTTGTCACTACATTACGTCTCTGACCTTCCATAGTGAGCCGAGCGGTTCCGTCAAAGCACGGTGGTGCTTTAGTGTTAAAAAAAAAGTATATAATTGAGATCTAACGGGGACTAATTAAAGAAATATATGTAAAATAAAATAAAATAAAAGAAAATAAAAAACGAATTAAAATTAAATAAACTCAAATAATAAAAAAATTTAAAAAAAATGTAATAAAGCTGAAATAAAAAAAATATATACAACCAAATAAAAAAATTAAATAAAAAACAAATGATAAATTATAAAACTCAAATAAATATATCAATTAATTAAATTAAAATAATAAAAACAAAATTAAAGAAAAGAAGATAAATTTTAATAAAATGAACTATAATTAAACCATTACTTTGTTTAAAATAATACAATAAAATAAAACATATTACAGTAAAATAAACAAAACAAAAAATACAATACCTTAAAATGACATTAGTTAAAATGTATTAAAATCATACAAAATAAAAGGTATAAAACTAAAATAATACAAAATAAAATAAAATAAAAAAAAATTAACAAAATATGTAAATGTTAAATATATTATTTAACATTAAGTTCAATGAGAAAATAACTTGAAAAATATAATATTCAAAGAAATGTACTAAAATACAATGAATTAAATTAAATTAAAATAAAAGAAAAAAAAAATTGCTTTAAATTAAAGCAAAACAATATAAAGAAAATATATAAAAGAAAGAAAATAAAATAGAATAAAATAATATTAATATAATATGATATAGGTAAAATAAAATAACAAAAAATTTAATATAACAAAAAAAATTAAATAAACAAAATTAAAATAAATTATATTTGAAATATAAAATATAATAAAATTAAGTTAATTTCAATTAAATTAAACTAAAGTAAAATAAATTTATAAAAAAGTGAAAATAAAAAAATTAATTAAAATAGTATAAAATGATATAAAATTTCATATAATAAAACTCTAAAATTTAAATGAACAAAACTAAAATATAATTTAATTTAAAAAATAAAATAAACCTTAAAATTTAAAAATAAAATTAAAATATATTAATAGAATAATGTAAAATAAACCAACATATAATAAAATAATATATTAATTAAAAGCAAATTAAAATAAAATTGTAATAAATTAAAATTTGATTAAAATAAAATAAAAAATTACAAAAAATTAAAATTATTTTAAATAAAAAACATAAAATAAGCGTAACTAAAATAAAGTTAATTTTTAAAAGTAATGTCAACTAAAATAAACCTATCTGAAATTATATTTTATTAAATCAAAAAAATAAAAATAATATAATAAAATATAACAAAAAAAAATCATAAAATATAATATAATAAGTAAATACAATAATATTAAATAAAATAAAAAACTAAAATAAATATAAAAATTTAAATAAAAATAAATAAATACAATAAAATAAAATGATAATAAAAATACTTAGTAAAATGAATTAAATAACATAAAATAAAATTAATTTATATTGTAAGTTTGTAGTAAGGAAAGAGCCTAATATTTAAATGAAATAAAAAAAGGAATAAAATAATACAAAACAACTCAAAATTTAATATAATAAAAAAAACTAAATTAAATTATAGAAACCAAATTATGTAAAACAAAATAACATTAAATGTAATATAATAAAAAATTAAATTAAAACAAATGAAACAAAATTAAATAAAATAAACAAAAGTTAAATTGAATATTATTTAATGAAATTCAATAAAAAAATTAAGGTTTAATTAAATAAACAAGAAGTCTAAAAAACCATGCCACCGTGCGCCGGTACCTCTTTGGCTAAGAAAGGTTCTTCTACTTTATTATTATTGCTTTGTGTCTTCAAATGTGTTCTTATAAATAGAAAAAAGTACATACATACATATATAGTATATACATATATATTTTCATATAATCAGCCGTAGATTTTTATATTTATATGAGCGTATGTTTTTGTATTCCCTATATGCGTGTGCGCTTTTGACATTCCAAACTGGTGTTTGGTATTTAGCAGCCAACAAGAATGTCTGGCATGCAAACTGGATTTGCCAATATATTTATTTGCACAAAGGCTATGAAGCTCACGCCACAAAAAAAAAATCCTATGAGATACTACAATAAACATACGTACATACATACCTATAAAGTATATGTATACGTGTATGTATTTGCCACTTCTCAACACAAAAACAACGCTATACTTATTACACCAAGCGACGATATTACTGTTGCTGTTGTTGTTGTACGTACTTTGTGCAATTTTCTAGCGTTCTTATACCGCAACAAAAGTGAGAACATAAATTGTTAAAGCTCTTTCGTTCCACCAACTACCTAACACGCCCCCCTCTACGATTATACCCCACAATACCGTAACTGCAGTGAACTAACCAAAGCAGCTGTAATGCATATGGACATATACATACATACTTGTATGTACTCGTATATATGTATGCATCTTTATTATGTATGAATATGTTGGTGTTTGTGCGCCAATGTTTATGTTTGCTTATACTGGGTGCATCACTTGTGTTACTATTGTTGTTGTTGTTGTTGTTGCTGTTGTTGTTGCAGCTGCTGTTGTTGGTGAATCATTGGTGCGGTTTTGCGTTTGGGTTCAATGCACAGCATTGATTGGTGCAACTAATTGTTGTTATATTGCAAATGCCATGGCAGAAGTGGAAGTATCTACTCGTTAAGTACTGTAAACTTATGAAGCTTCCAATGTTTTTCTTCAATTTTATTTTTATACCACGATTATCACATATGGAGGAGGTATAATCACTACATTTAGCTAACGGTAGTTTTGTAGGAGCTTTAAAATATTGAGTTAAATGCCGTAAAATCTAAAGCCAATTTTTTGTTGCTATTATCCGAGGTTTACGAAAAATTCAATCGGTAGAAAGCCACCCTACTGATGGGCGACCAACTAAAGAAGCATATGTAGACGGTGCACAAGAGTTGACTAAGATCCAACAGTTCTCGCGATCCGGATTTCTAACGCCCAAAGACTGTCTTTCCGGCAATATTCCTCAAAACCAATTGAGCTAATCTTTTTGCGACAACAACTACAACAACACCTGTTCTTGATATGCACGCCCACCCTTTCAACTAGAGCGATCGAGTTAGGCATTTTACAAAATAGCTCCGGATCATCCATACGCCATGAATAGTAATTTTAAACTCTCAGAACATCATTAACATGGAGAAAGTGAGTGTAGAAAGATATTAGTGTACTCTCTTGCCTGGAACGCAGTGATATACATATATGGAAATGAATTTTTCACAAAGTTTGATGATTCGAATCCGCAATCGGAAATCGACGGGTTCAGTAGTATAGTGATTACTTTATCTCTTACCTCACTTTCGAGAAAGCTTCTGACTGGTTTAAGAGAGGCAGATAGTTGAAAGTTTATATGTCTTTACAGATAATTCTAAGATGAGCGGAGGAGTGGCAACGACAGTTTACCGTGCCCAACTAGGGAGAAGATATTCAAAAAGCTGCCAAACTCCTAAATTATCTTAAAAGAGTTTGATAGAGAAATACAAAGTACATGGGTATCGGAGGTAATAAGATGTACGGTCTAAAGGAAAAGTCTTTTCTGAGCAGAAAATAAGTATCGTCTTTCTAGTACCATTAAGAGAGGTAAAACATATGCACGAAATGCATTTGTACCGTCAGACAAACAGGCTCTGGGAACGTACAAAGAGCTGCGGAATAGCAAATATTATGTGCGAAACAAATGGATTGAATCTTAATTAGTTTCTCTTAGCGACAAAATAGTCAGACCTCAGGCTAGTGGAAGTTTTATGAGGGCATTCACTGTCTGTTGGCGACAAATTAAGAGGATGGTCTCACTTGGCTTGAAATAACATCGGAAACTTCAATCAACAATGGACTTATACAGTCCAAAACGCTTGCGTCAAAATGAACTTTGAACCAAGGACACGCTCGTAAGTGCCGCATACATTAAATTTTGGTCGGCTGTGGTGAATTTGGTGACAATATGGACGGGGTGTGATCTATGGTCCTTAATAAGTATTTTACCTTGGTGAGCTAGGACTAATATTCGGCTGCAACATGTAAAACCAGTCTCGAGTGACTTGGCAACGAAAATCTAAATGAAATGTTTGGGAAAAATCATATTTATCAACCTTTTTCTGATGAAACTGAAACACCAACCGTATTTAACTCTACCTTACTGCATTTTTATCCGCTTCTTTCCACACTTTGCTATTTTATGTTTATTTTTATTTCTTTTGTGAACAAAAAAAAAACCATAACTGTTGATGAGATCAATGACTTCATCCGGCACTTTCTCAATTACTTTACGAAAGATAATCAGTTCATCACAGACCGAAGATGAAAAGGTTTGGCATTGCATGAAACTGAATAGTGGAAATTTTTTTTATGAATACGATCAGTGTGAAATTCTCTTTTTTAATAGCTTTTCTTAATTAAAAATTAAATTACGTTAAATACCTAAAGTGGTATGTGTGAAATCTTTTTTTGTATTATAACCGAGCTTAAAGTTTAAGAACGCAATAAAACTAATTGAAATATATAAAAGTTTATTTTTAACCGTGAATTAAAATTCAATTCAATTTTATACCTTTCATGGATATCAAATGGTATATTAACTTTGGTTTGAGTACCAAAAATGTGTACCGATTGGATCTCAACGTAGTGCTAAGTTGATTTAGCGTTGCTCATCTACCCATTTGTCCATCTGTCTGTCTGTCTCTTCATCTATTTAAAAATAAACTAGTCCCGCAGCTTTTGAGATATTTAAACCAAACGTCCTGTGTACCGACGAAGATGTACTGTACTGATCATTTGTGGGAGCTGACTAGATCGGAACCCTATATCACAGAGCCCCATACAATCGGTTTATTCAGATATGAGGTTTTGGTTAAAAAATTGACTTTCTACAAATGAAAAGTTAAATGAATGAATAAGTCGGCGCAAAAATCAACGATATCGAAGGAATATATATCATTTAACCGATTTTTCCGGTCTGGGAATTAGCAATACAAATTTTTTTTATATATTCATAAAAGGTATAGATGCTTCGGCATGGTAAAAGAGATCACTTCTTTCTTGTTAAACTATTATTCTTCGATAGTTTTACTCAAAATAACTAAGTAAATTATTAGAAACCATGAGATCTACTTTCTTGCAAAAATATTTAAAAAATAGTAATCGAAATTTCAGAAATTAATGACTCTTTAAGTTTTAATATTGACATATTTTTCTGGATTTAAATTCTATAGGTATTCTTCAGCTGGTGCTAGCAAATTATGAAGCAGACGTGCAAAATCATTTCGTGTTTCGATTCAGTTTCTATACTTTCAGCTGGTGCTAGCAAATTATGAAGCAGACGTGCAAAATCATTTCGTGTTTCGATTCAGTTTCTACACTAGTAAGTCTTCAAATTTAATACCGGATCTCTGCAAATTAATATTCTTTTATTCTTAAAATGCATATATTTATATATCTTGATATATTAACCGGCTAAGCAGAAGCATTTCAAATTTCTTGTTAACTCTTTAACACATGTCATGTCATCAATTGTTTCTGCAGATTCTAGTTTTGACAAGTATCTTTCATATTTGTGCTTGGCGTTTAAGCAATTAATATCACCTTTTTTTTTTGTTGCAAAACAAAGAAGTAGAATATCTAATATTTTTTGTTTGTAGATATGCTATTTTCAAAGTATTTAACTATTTTTATTTTATTTCAGCTTACGCACGTGTGTGAGTAGTGATTGATCTATCGTAAGCTTTTTTTTACTATAAAACTTGTATGGCTATTATCGAGAGACTGCCTTAAGGCAGCATAAAAAATGGCCATTCTTTCAGTAATGTCTTCTTGTAAACGAAATTTAGTTCTATAAAAAATGGAAGGTTTCTAAAGTGAGGCTTACATATGTATATCTATATATACATAAATACATACATATTATATGCTTAAAGAATTTGTTTTCGCATAAAAATTTTAAAACTCAGACACGTGCTCACTTGAAAATTAGTTTCAAATATATGTTGTACCCATAAATGTGGTTTTCATTATAGACGCTAATAATACTCGTACACAGGTATGCATAAGAAAACCTCATATATACGAGTATCTTGTTGTGATATTTAAAGCTAGTATTAATTTTTAATAGTTTAATATCGCTTAAAAATTAGGCAAGCTATTTCATGGAACCGGTGTAGCTAATCATATTCATTTGATAATAATGAAGACTTTTAATAGTGATCTTTTGTATATAACATAAATCTATATTATACAAACATATATTCAATAATTTCTTGTCGTCATGAAAAAAATAAAATAAAAGAATATAAATAACAAAATAATTAAAATAAAATAAATTTAATTAAATTAAATTAATAAATAAACTAAAAAAAAATAAAACCAAATAGACTTAAAAAAATTAAATTAAATAAAACAAAATAAAACAATAAAACAAAATGGAATAAATAGAACAAATGAAAATTAAATAATATAAATTAAAATATAATATAATATAATAAAATACAATAAGTTAAAAAAAAGTAATATGACATAAAATTAATAAGTCAAATAAAATAAAAGACATTAAATAAAAATTAAAAATAAAATAGAATAAAATTAATTAAAAAAATAAAATATATATAATATAAAAAATAAAATAACGTAAAACAAAATAATAATTATATTAATAATAATAATAGTAATAATAATAAAAATTATAATAATAATAATAATAATAATAATAATAATAATAATAATAATAATAATAATAATAATAATAAAAATTATAATAATAATAATAATAATAATAATAATAATAATAATAATAATAATAATAATAATAATAATAATAATAATAATAATAATAATAATAATAATAATAAGTAAAGAAACACAAAATAAATAAATATAAAATAAAATAATATAAAAAATAATATAATATAAATTAAAATATAATAAAATTAAATAATATACAATAAAATAAAATGAAATAATATACAATAAAATAATACATAATATAATAAAATAAAAGGAAATGAAATAAAGCGATATGAAAAACAAATTAAAGTAAAATAAAATAAGGCAATATAAAAAAATATATAAAATTAAAATAAAATAAAGCAATTTAAAAAAATTTATTAAATTAAAATAACATAAAATAATACAATATAAAATTATATGAAGTAAATTCATATAACATAAAATAAAATAAAAAACTTACAATTAATTATTTGAATAAAGTGAATGGAAATTGGAATAAAATAAAATAAAATAACATAAAAAAGATTATTAATTAATTATTTGAGTTATGAATGAAATAAAATAAAAGAATTAAATAAAATTAAAAAGTTTAAATAATATAAATTAACTTTTTTTTTTTTTTTTTGCGGGTGAGGAGAAGAAAAATGCCTTCCGCATCATCATTGTGTCGTCACATCAATGGTATGTGCCACTTGCAGGTCACTAAAAAACTCTCCTCTAGGGAACCGTAAATTAACTTAAATAATAATAAAATAAAATAATATAAAATAAAATAAAATATAACAAAATTAAATTAATTAATATAATATAAAAGAAATTAAAAAAATAAAATGAATTAAAAATGATAAGATTAAATTAAGTTATATTAGTTTAAATAAAAAATAGGATAAAAAATAAATGAAACAAAATGAAATGAAATAACATTCAAAACATAAAATTAAATTAAATTATGTTGAATAAAATAAAATAAGTTTTTGTAAATTAAACCAATTATAATGAAATCAAATAAAATAAGATAAACCTAAAAAATATAATATGAAATAAATTACAATAAAAAAAATAAAATAAAATAATATAAAATAAAATAAAATAAAATAAAATAAATAAAATAAACAAAATAAAATAAAATAAAATAAAATAAAATAAAATAAAATAAAATAAAATAAAATAAAATAAAATAAAATAAAATAAAATAAAATAAAATAAAATAAAATAAAATAAAATAAAATAAAATAAAATAAAATAAATAAAATAAAATAAAATATAATAAAATAAAATAAAATAAAATAAAATAAAATACACTAAAGTAAAATAAAATAAAATAAAATAAAGTTAAATGAAATAAAATTGAATGAAATATTCTTTTAATTTTTTTTTTCAGTGGAAAATTTTAAGCAAATCATGCGTAAGACTTAATGCTAGCAGTCACTTCAGTAGGAAGAAGTAAACAAATGTGTCGCTTTCTAAATAGACAAGCAAATACCTACATTTTACTTACATATGTTTGTATATACATATGTTAATATATCTGTATATACTTATACATATATATGTGTATGTATTAATATAAGTTAATGAAATGCTATAAAATCAGAAAAATTCAAAATCAACAAATTAAAAGGGCAACGCCGCATGCATATATATTGTGCATACAAACATGCACACATACATAGGTATGCGCTGAAAGCTACAAAAAAAATCAAAAATTAAAAGAAAAAATAAATAAAAAAGCTTTTGATTAGAATAACAATGCGACAGAATTTCAACTAATTATTTATGCTGCGTTAGCATTGCAGGTTGTTGCACAGAACTCGACTCCGCTGGGACAATGTTGTCATTTTCGGATTATGTTTATGTGTATGTATATGTGTGTGTTTTTCAAAACTCTTTCAATATGTAAATTTTTTCCAAATTTTTTTTTTTTTTGTTGGTTTAAGTTGCGCATGTGGCTCTTATACATAATACATTACATATACTTGTATACTTTGCCGGTGCATGAAGCATTTGTTTATACGAGTAACATGTACCACCACGAGTTTGTATGTATGTATATAGTAAATTTCTATTTATAAAATGGAGAGCAATGATGTATAGAAAAGTTTATGGAGGCATGTCGAACACGCCAGCCCCCAAAAACCAAAACTATGTTTTAAAACCGACAAATAAATAAATTACAAACCAAGCATCTTTACATACATACGTGTATGTATATACTCGTATGCACATGTATAATACATATGACTGAAAATGCAATTTTTTGTATTTACTAATCACTCATTTTTATATACATATGTACCAGAAATATATACATACATATATTTAAATATACTTAAACTATTTAGTTCAACTGACATACCCTATTACATTCCAATGCAGCGGCGCTATGCTCCTCACGTTGACGAAAGCAATGGCTGCATTTGCTTTTGTTGAAGATATTTGGTGAAAATTTACGACAATCCGAGGTGCGTGTTGTCGACATTTTTTGCCTTGTTGTTGTTGTTATTGCTGCTGTATATATGAACTGTTGCTATTTTTATTATTGTTCTCTTTGCAGTTGAGTTGAGTTGATTTTGATTGTGAAACATATAGTACGTATATATATATTCATATGTATATACATATATGCTTCAGATGGTTGTTATTACTTTGAAGTTGTTTATTATATTTATAACAATTTTTACTGTATGCTGTTGTTGTAATGGTGTTTAATTCTTTTCTTTTTTAGCAATTTGCAAAAGTTGTTTGTTGATTTTGTGGCTATTGTTGTGGCTGTTTGGTGTTGAGAAAAAATATTTATGAGCTTTATTGAAAATCTTAATTTTTATGTTTTACATGCATATATTTTCGGTTGGGAATTTTTATTGTATACTGTTGCTGCTGACGGATTAAGTGTTCCCTACCATGCGAGTTTTTGCTATGAATCAAACTTTTTTTTATTTAGTGCTGATTTTTTATTTTGTTTCACTTGGTTTTGTATTTTTTTTTCTATTTGGTTTTATTATATTTTATTTTATCATATTTTATTTTTCTATTTAACTTAGTTTTACTTTTTAATTTATTAAATTAATTTTATTTTATTTTATTTTACTTCGTTTTATTTTCGTTTATTTTATTTTTACTTTATTATATTTTAAGTTATTATGATAAATTTAATTTTATATATATTATTTTTCTATTTAATTTGATTTTACTTCTTAATTTATTTAATTTAATTTTATTAATCTTATTTTATTTTATTTATTTTGTTTTAATTTATTTTATTGCATTTAAATTGATTTCAATTTTTTTATTGTTAAATTTATTCCATTTCATTTGTTGTTATTTTACATCATTTGTTTTGTTATTTTTTTTAATTTTTTTTATTTTTTCAAAATAAAAACAATAAAATAAATAAGAAATTAAAACAAAAAAAAAACAAAAATTTAAAAAAAATACAAAATTAACCATAAATAAATTTTGTATTTTTTTTAATTTTTGTTTTTTTTTTGTTTTTATTTCTTATTTATTTTATTGTTTTTATTTTGATATAGTTTATTTATTTTGTTTTAATTTATTTTATTGCATTTAAATTGATTTAAATTCTTTTATTGTTTTTATTTTGATATAATTTTTCTTTAAATTAGATTTGACTTAATTTAGGTTTTATTTTATTCCCTATTAGTTTTTCATTTAATATAATTTTGTTTAAATTTTTTTAATTTTATTATTATTTTTTCTATTATTTCATTTAATTTTTTTTTTTGATTCAGTTATTTTACATCGTTTTTAATTTTAAATTGTTTTGCTTAGATTTATTTTATTTTTTTAGAATTTTTTATCTTACTTTATTTAGTTTATATCTCTTACATAACTTTATTATGTTTTATGGAATTTTATTTGATTTATTTTCTAGATTTTGTTGACTTATTTGTTAAATTTATTTTTAAATAATTTATTTAATTATAATATTTTTTCATTTAAGCTAATTTGAATATATCATTTCGATTTTTTGCATTTCATTTTAATTTGTTTTATGTTTTTATCTATCTATCTATCTTATTTATATTTTGTTTTATTTAACTAAAATTTATCTTATCTTGATATTTCCAAATTCTGTTCTATTTCATTTAATTTTATTTTTTATTTCAAGAGAGATTTTTACTTTAACTAATTTTTGTTTGCTTTTTTATTTCCCTTACATTCATACATATGGTATAGGTACGTGCTAGCAGAATTCAGTTTTTGTTATTCATAATGAAAATTATTAAACAAAAAAAATTCGGAAGATTTATGCTTTTATCTATTTTATTTGCCATTGAATTGGTTTTTCGATTTAGATTTTTCCATTTATAATATTTTATAATTTATAACAATTAATTTTTATTTTTCTTCTATTATCTCATTGCCATAATCGATATCTCAGCGGTGTTTATTTGGCCTTCTCATAACTGAACCAATTAAAAATGACTTTTATCTTCAAAGTACAAATTCAATGATATTGTTTTATATTGGTTTACATGTTAAATATTTATTTGAACGGGGTACTGGGTACATTAACGGCACTTGAACACCTGAAGCAAGTTACATTTTTGACAGCTCGATTTGACAGCTGCTCGCACACGTGATACTCGTGAAATAATGAATACATATACAACTTCATATACAATATATGTATTTATATTAAAATATGCTTACATATAACACTCAGTCTGTCATTAATAATTGCATATAATTGGAGTACCTTGTTAATGAGTATATGTGAGTTATTGAAAAGTGCGAAAAATATTGTATAAATCATGTATGTATATATATATATATCTGTATAATTTTTAACAAACTATGTGTTTTGAAAATGTATAATCATTATTTAAAAAACAATTAAAAAACCTCAAGCTCATTTTAATATATATATATTTTTTTACTTTAAAAACTCTGAAGAAGCATATTTCTCTCACCACCTGCACCGTTACAGCTTTGCAACGCTGAATTTAAGTATGTAGGCGTAAAGTGCGTTAAATTGGCGAAAAAGCATTGAGGTCACACACAGCAGATAAACCAAAAAAAAAAAAAACAAAACATATGATTATAATTAAGAGATGTTCGTTTGCTATTTGTTGTAGAAAAAAAAAACTAAAAATTAAATGAAATAAAACGCCGCGACTACAAAACTAATAGATAAGTCAGCACTTAAAATTTAAGTAAAAATAAGAATAAAAAAACTGATAAGCATTTTAGTTAAGTCACAAAACATGTGTATATATGTATGTACAGTTTTAGTGTTCTTTTAATTATATTTTTCTTAAATTATTTTTCACCGCGTCATCAAAAAATGGGCGAGTCTTTTTTTTTGCTTTTACTTCACTTCACTTGTGGTTACGGGTTTTATTATCTTCTCACTACTCTACTCATATTTACTTTTTGCAGGTACCTACACACACCTGTGTATGGAAAACGTTAAAAACGGTTTGTACTAAATTTTTTATTTATTTTATTACTTTTTGGTTTTTGTTTACTTTTTTACGTGCACATTTTTTTGTTTATTTTTCACGTTTTCATTTTTTTACTTAATTTTTTTTTGTTAATGTTTTTGTGTGAATTTGTTTTCATTTTGAAGCTTTGCGTCTCAGATTAACTTTTAATATTTTTTTGTCGTAATAATATTTCTGTTTTTTTTTTTGTTTTCCTTATCTGGCTGTCAAGCAGTACCGTTCTTCAATTGTGCTCTTAAAGTTGGTCAGCAGGTTGACGGTTTATTTGTTTAATTTGCGCACGTTTTATTTTTTATGTCTCGTGCACATTTTTTTTTAATTTTTAAAATTTTTTAATAGTTTTACTTGTTTCTCATAACAGCAAAAGCTTATAATTATTTTTATTAATATACACTATTTTTAAGCTTTTTATTTTAGTGAATTCTAGGGAAAGTTGCTCCAAAGGCTTAAGGGTTGACGATAGACTTTGGAGAGATTGTTTAGCTGAAGTATGATTTTTATTTTATTTGTCCTTTTTTGTTTATACGCCTCCGCAGGGTTGATGTACTTTTATGAGAAGCTTTTTTCCACGATTGTCGAGTGATTAGCTATTCAGGGGGCCCGAGCTCGAGTCCTGGTTCGATCATTAATAGGCAAATGCCAAACCCTCCGAGTGTGTATCTGGCGTGAAATTAAATCTCCTCAAAAAAAGATCCATCAACCGGTCGAAGGTGGCTTAGAATTACATGAAAAGACCTCATTTGTTGGAAAAATGTATGGAAAAACGAAATATTTTTTAGAAGGGAAAAAGTAGTCCTCTTTTGTTCTTAACAGTCTGATCTGTATCAAAGGTTTAAAAAAGCAAGTAGGTTTGAAGGAAACGTAATAAATGAAGATCTGATGGTGCTAAGTCAGAGCTGAAGACTGGATATGGAATTAGTACCCAATTAAACTCTGTTGGCTGTTAAAGGGCTGCCTCTTTGATACGGTATCAACTAGCATTATCATGATGGAACATCTTGTACTACTTATAATATGTCGGTTGAGATTTATTAACGCTGTTGTCACATCAATTAGGGGCAGGCAAAGTAGAGGAAAGCCAAAGAAGGAGTTGTTTCCACGGGTTCGGACAAAAGGTTTTAGATGGGTGGGTTCTGGGAAACATGCGGAGAATCATTGCATGAAGAACATACATATGTTAAATAAATATTTCAGATCTAGATAAATGGGAGTTGAGTCTACTACAGTAACCAGACCCTAATTGTGCCAATATTTCTTGAAAGATCGAGTGCTTGGTGTTGGTTGGATTGCGATAATTCCACTAACAGAAATTAAGTTAATGAAGGTGTTTCCGCAGCGCTTTGTGAATGTCATTTAGGGCTTGTCATCGTTCATATTCACGCAAATCTCTGCAACGATGATCTCTGCGGTAGCATTCCAGTAGATACTGAGTGCTTAGCATAACACTATAATAAATAGCTGGGAACATGGTTATCTCACAAGGCAAATATCATACAGGCGAAGTAAGGAGGTTTCCGTTATTACGGTTCTGTAACGATTTTATGACGATTTAGTTATAGGAGTGCTTATGGCGCGAAGTGCCGTGGTGGTGCTGTGCCGGATCTTGGTGATGTTTGGACGACCAGTATGTAGTGCGTGTTAAAAAAAAAAAGCTGACACCGGCATTCAGCAGGACAGTCCTTACTATAAACGGGACATAATTTCTTTCGAGCACTTTTTGGAAGCAAAAAAAAATATTACATAATTTTTTATTTAATTTTAATTAATATTCGAATTGTTTCTAGCTTTAATCAAAACTATTTAATTTATGAGCTCACAGCTGAACCCTGTCTACTCAGTAGACGTCACATAATTCTTGAACTTACACCAGTAGGTATAAGACGCAGTTTCACAGCGATTTTTTCACAATAATACATACATATATACATACATATGTACATATGTATAAGCTCATATTTTTGTATGACGATTTTTTCTTCCTGAAATTACTACACAACTCTTATATAAAATTTTATTGTTTCTGTATTTATTGTTATTATTATTACTATTATTATTATTAATGTTGTTATTTCAACCAATGCTTGATTGTCATCACAAAATTTATTCTCAGCCACTATGTATAAGCTTATGCGCCGATTATAAAATCTCAGCAAAGTTGATTATAAAATTCTCCATTGAATGCCAACGAATGAAATAACAAACGAAAAAAAAATAATTATATTCAACTCTTAATAAATGACAGCAACAATAATAACAACAAGAAATGTGCACACAAAACAATAATACAGGCAAGAACCGTATTATATTGTAGTAGAATTAAGTGTATGGAATCTCAACTCGAAAGAACGTCAGCAGCAGCAGCAGCATTATTAATAACAACAACAAAATATTCACAACTATCATTTTAGCCTGAAAAAAATAGTCAGCACAGGCAGGAGTCAGAGGCAAGAAAAAAAAATAATAATATCAAAAAAAAAAGAAAAGAAAAGAAAAAAACAAGTTAACAGCACACGCAGCCAGTTAGCTATTGAAGCAGTTAGCTATGCAGTCATTCAGCCAGCAAGTCAAACGGCGAGCCACTTCTTGCTGCATGCCACATCTTATTATTTTTTGTCTGTCTGCTTGTCTATATGTATGTATGCCTGCCTGTCTGTTGGTTTGTCTTCACGAATAGCCAGCCAGTTTTTGTTTGCTTTTGTGTTCTCTTCATTTGTTTTCGTATTAGCTACGTTTGCACTTTAGGCAATTTTTTTTTATTTGTTTGCATATTTTTAGCTACGATTTTCGTCGATTTTTATTGCATTTTTTACAATTCCAAAACACACAGACACACTCACAACACACATAAGCAGATTATTTAATTTTAGTATATGTATGTATATGTAAGTATTTTTGTTTTGTATTACGAACACACCAGCATCATTACGTTATTTGTTTTATTTCTCTCTTCACTTGTTATGCCTCTACCTGCTGTTTAACTTTTTTAGTTTGTATTGTAATATATAACCTTTTTAACATAACTGAAAATTTTAACTAAACGAAAGAAATATTTCATTACTTTATTTAACTTTGTTGTAGTTATAGCGTTTTGTTGTTGCTTACTACTACTTCCACCAACATTTAATTCGTGCCCATTTTCGCACTCGCCGTATTTACAAATATGTATGTATGTACTCTCCGCTACACACCGCTCACTTCACAGCGCAGTTCACGCATTTGAACAATTGGCATTTACAATTTAGTAATCAAAAACATACATTTTTCGGCTTTGATTATTAAAGGAATGCAGTGATTTTCATATGGATTGAATTTTTTCACTGCAATTCTTGTTTTCAATGACCCGTTTCTTAATTTTATTTACAAGATTTATTTATTTTTTTCGTTCTTTAGTATTTAACGATTTATGCGTGCCCGACACGTATCCATTCAGTTACGTGAATACAACTCAACTGGTTTCATATGCCAGCCGTCTGGTGTTTGTGAGCCCATGAATGGCAATGCCTTTGTAGTCTGACAGCATGATGCCCACCCCAACAGTTCGAACATGTTCGTTGGTTATGTTCGAAGAGCTCCAATTGTTGGAGCAGCGTTGCATTGCAGTCTGCAGTCAGCCTTTTTATTTTTGGTTTTGTTGGTTGTATAGTAGGTGAGGTCAGGGTATATGCTAGTGATAAATATATATAGAGTTGTTGGAATTTTATTTATTGAAAACGCTTAGAAATAACTAAAATGGTTGAAATTTAATTATAGGTTGTGTTTGGGGAGCAAAACATTTAATTTATTTATAAAAAATATATATTATAAACATATGTATATATTTATTTTCGAATTTCATATTCAATTTGGGAAATAATTTCAAATACTCTCAAAGCTGGAGCATTTTCATTCATACAAACGACATGACCCAGCCAGCGCAGTCGCTGTCTTTTCATTTGCTGAACTCTATCCATGTCGCTCTATCGACTGCAATATACGCCGTTACCAAAGCTTTTCTTTTTTCTCGAAGACTCCTAGGGCCTACTATTCGGCTGTCGTCATCATCCACGCTTTTGCGCCATATAGCAAAACGGGTATGATGAGCGACTTGTAGAGTTTGATTTTCGTTCGTCGGGAGAGGACTTTACTTTTCAATTGCCTACTCAGTCCAAAGTAGCAGCTGTTGGCAAAAGTGATTCTGCGTTGGTCTTCAAGGCTGACATTATCATTGGTGTTAATGCTGATCTCTAGATAGAAAAAATTATCTACGATATCGTAGTTATGGCTTTGGATAGACTTTGAATGCGCTAAATGGCCTAAACAGTTGCCAGTGGCAGCTGCATCGGCGGCGCTAGTGCGAGCCAATTCGTCCCCCTTTTCGTTACTTTCTACACGGGTGTAACGCTGAATCCAAGTGGTGTCCACTGTGTTTTCCCTATATTGTCCATTAATTGCCTTCTTACAAGGTCTCACACACTTGGACCTTCTCTATAGGATAGGCCAAAGAAGAGCCCTTTTTCCTACTTTTAGACCTACCAGTATAGATATTGTAAAAATATCTTCATAATTATTAATATACTTGTCTTTTGTTAATCTTATCTGCTCAGGAAGGTGGAATCCCCCACCAGAAAGTTTCCCTCCTCTGCTTGGCGTTGTACGCCCTAGTTCTGTAATTCGGTTAGATGCAACCAATGGAATGGCTGAACTTATCTTAAGTCCTCATGCTCATGCCTTAAGACCCACAAGGACTGAGCTATGTCCTAAGTGGACTTTGCTGCCAGCAATCAACTGCGTCTCTAGCTTCGGTTGTGCCTTCAGCATCATTACCCATTACCCCACGATCCAATTGGAACTCTATCCCATCGCTACCCAGAAGCTCTTAGTACACCACAGTTGGAGTCTGTCTCCGCACACAAATGCTACACAGTCACTAACTACCTCCAAGGTGCCGCAACCTACATAGCGGCCAGTACAACTGCAACAGGCAATGCTCAAATATCACTCATTCCCAGTATTACGAACCCCCTCCCGAGATGGACTAGACTCCTTCAATTTAACTGCAACGAGTATAAGGGAAGACAGTCGACTTCATGCGGGGAGCACCTGTCGATAGCTGCGCTCCAGGAAATAAAAAAAAAATCAGGTTTCCTGAGCTGTGCCGGTTCCAAGGCCATACGTAAGAATCGCGTGTGAGATCATGGGAGATGCATAGCGTTCGTCTTGCACAACACTGTGCGTATTGCCTCATCAATGGCTAAATCGACCGCAGAGATACTATCTTAGAATGTCAGGCCATAGCTGTCTGGTCAGGCGACGTCGAGCATAAGATATTTAATATACTATATATGTACATTCCTTCCCAGAGGTGAAGTTGACTGGTTTTAGGCGATTTTATCGCGCACCATCTTGGGGGCATTTTTGTCTGTCAAATGTCTGTAGAGGAATTGAGCTACCAAAATAGATAGACGATTCGACATTCTGCACTATGAACGAATAAAGTCCCAACCATAATTGTGGGCAATTGCCCTAGCTCGCCAGACATTACAATTGACTACGCATCTTTGATCCAGAACTGTCATTCCCCTCTGGGATTTTTGTTGCAAAAATGTTGTCAAAACAGTAAAAAACCACCTCTTCCGAGCATCGTGTAGAATTTAATATTTCGACACGTCTCGTGCGGTTTCTGAATGGTTGAGTTGCATTTAGTTTTACAGCGCTTGCATCTGGAATGAATGTTGAGCAGAATTTCAAGTGCTTGTTCCTCTAAGTGCCCACCAGACTTTGACTTCGTAGAATAATATGGTTCTTATTATCACTTTGTACAGCCAATATACATTATACGGTTTTAGTCCTCATCTCTTACCGATTGCCGCATCACAGGAGTAGAGTACGGTTTATTACTCCTCCCTACCGTGTTTCGGTTCCAGATGAGTTTGCTATTTAAGATTATATTTATATACCTATATGTTTAGCACTTTGTAACCGCTAAAGCGATTTTCGGCCGAGCTCCTCCTCCAATTTGTGATTTTGCATCTTGATGTGTTTTCAACAAATGGAAGTACCTACAGTTTAGACTAAGCCGCCTCCGAACGGCTGATTGTATTTTATGAGGAGCTTTTGATTTTTATGTAAGAAATATATTCAGAGGGGTTGATATCCCCTGCCGAGGGGCGACCACAATTAGAAAATTTAACTTAATTTTTTATTTAAAGTAATTTTCTATAACTTTTGGATGTTGGTCGTACCAGGATTTAATTTTAGGTATTTAACTTGATTAGAAAGAGGGATCTCAATGCGGCTGCGTAAGGTCGGCTTAAAAGCAGAGGGTTTGTACTTTTTGATTAAAAGTACCAATTCGGTCTTTGAAGGATCTACATCTAGACCGCACTCACTCCATTAGTTATGGACTGCGTAGAGGGCGTTTTGGAGTGCTGAGTATCGCAGACTGCAGTTAGATAGAGGACTAACATGGCATGAACGTATTGCAGCTAAGAGAACGCAGCTAAAAATTTAAACCAAACATAGCCCGGGTGGTTAGCTTCGAACAAGTATCTTTCTCTCTTGAACTTATTTTGGTTAAATATTTATTCGAGCAAAAGTTGAAGCAGTAATTGATTTTATGAAAAAATTCCAAAACTTTTAAATTATATTCAAAGGTGGGCCAAAGCTAAAAGGGGAAAGGTGATTGCCAAATAAACAATAGATATGCAAACCTAAGAGTGTAATATTACTGTTGAATATGTATGTGTTGATACTTATTACACTATCGACACTTTTTTTGGTAACATTTCTGGCCAAAAACATTCATGCTCAAATGTCTCCACCCAGCCAGACAGTCGCAATGCGAATGCTATGCGCAATCGTTTATACAACAAATGTTGTTACTGCTGCTGCTGCTGTTGTTGTTGTTGTGGTTGGGCAGAGGTAATGCGAGCTTACCGGTTGAACCACCTGCACAGCCTTTAGGTGCACGAAACCTGCAAAATGAAATCCAAAGTAAGTAAGTAAGTAAGTAACCACCGAGGGAAAAAATGAAAAACAGCTGAGCAAATATGTGGCTAACAGTCGACGGTTGGTACCAATTCAGTTGCAGTTGCAGTACCACATGCATACATACATATACGAGTACACGGCGCGGCGCTAAGCGTTTGCAATCAGGCGCATTGCATGCGCAAATCAACGACAATAAAGTGGACTAACTAGTAGTAGACGGGAGTGTGGTGCTGAAGAGGTGGCCAAGAGACGGCGGACCACCAGACACTTGTTTGCGAAATGCCGCTAACGCCACACGAAATATAACCGCGCGTTGCTGCTGCAAAGCCACAGTCAAGCCACAGTCAGAAACCAAAAAATAAAATAAACAAAACCAAAGCGGCACGCCAATTCGGTTACTCACAGACGCAGAGAGACAAGTCGAAGTCGCGCAGGCAAACGTGCCAGTAAGTCTCGGCGAATTGTCAGCATGCCATTGCCGCGGTGTACGCTGCAAGCACGGCTACGGCTGTTGTCCCGCATGCCATTGCCGTGGCACAAACGTGCAAAGACCTTTTGTGAAAGTGAAATTTCTTGCAGCTCATTTTTTTTCGCCTTACTACAACGGCTCACCTTTTTATGGTGTGTTGGTGCGCTTCCTTTTTTGGACACTTTCAAAATATTTATGAAAATATTGCCAGCGCAGGAAATCGGCTAGCAAATAGAAAAAAAGGTGAAAAAATTATTTCAAACGTTTATGCCAATCAACAGCGCAGCACACATGGTGAGGATGACAAATGCTCTTGGTATTTATATTCATGCTAGTTTTGCAGTTGTTGTTGTTGTTGTTGTTGTTACAGTTGATTTTTGCCATTTATGAGTTAGCGAAAAGTCTCAAAAGTCACAGCGCCGCATTGTAAATATTCCTGGTAAATATTTATCTCTATACATACGTGTATATAAATGTTTGTTGGTGTGTTTAGGAAATACTTCGGTCATTGCACCGTTGAGGATATTTGTCCTCCTATGTTTGGTTATGTATAAACAAACGACTGATGAAAGCAGCCACATATGTACGTACATATGTCGTTGCATTTCTTTTTCACTATTTCACAGCCTTTCTGGTGAATACATAATTAGGTTTATATTGGGATAGGTCAGGGTACTCTTGACGTGCAAATGCATAAGGAAGTGAAAAAGTCTGTTGAGTAAATAGCGTACGGTAAGGAATTGGAATGGTTGCTGGATCCATTATTAAAATAGTCTTCTCTGAATGCAAGGAAATGTACTTAATTTTTTCGATAGAAATATTCATAAATTTATAAGTTTTCCATTAAAAATCACATCTTTCCTGATGCTCTTGAAGTAAATGTATTAATTTCACTCAGCTCAACCTATCCCTGGCTTCATTAAAGTAGGCCGTTCATGGGTCGTGCAAAATTGGTGACTATAGTCGACATTGAAAGTGAGGACCTAATATAAAGACAAGCGTTTAAACGCCATTACTGCGATTCTTCTAAAACAAAAGTGAGGATCATACTAAAAGTACGTGAAAAAGTTCCCTTCCGCTCCCACAAAGTTAAGTAAGTACTATCCACTGAAGCGATATTCGGTTGAGCTCCCCGACGAGGAGTTTTTATTTGATATTACTCGTAGGGTCCATGCCGAGGGGAGAAGGCAATTAGAATAATTAAATTTCCAGCTGTATTGAATGTATTTTAACTGACAGAAGAAACTTCTGTATCAAATTCCAAAAGTCTATTAGCTCCTTCTACTGTCTACACGTATATAGACCATATTGAACCACTCCACTACAATTTCTCTGGCGCTAATTGTGTTCTCTCTCACTCTCTGGCGAAAAACTCTGGGCGTCGATGAAGTTATACACGAGCGTGATAGAGGGGGAGAGAGGGCGGCAAAACGTTTTAATTTAATCCTAGGTATTCAGAAACTACTGTACAGATGATCATATGAACTTCGACGTCTCAAGAGACTATGGAAAAAATGAGCAATTATTTTTATACACGCTCTCAGAAAAGCTTTTATAGAAAATCTGGAGATCATTAAATATGACACTGATAATTAGTACAAAAATGAATACTAGTTAAAATTTTCTATGGAAAGTTTCAATGAACGTTCCAAAAGGGCTGCAAATTTAAAAGTTTTTGATCTAGTTAACATTGAAAGTGTTCAGGAGGTAGAAAATTGTATCTACTACATACTTCGCCACGACAAATAAGATCTATTGAAAATTATGTCTAGTCTTTCTATTCGTACATCGCGTCCTAAGTTGTAATGTCAAGATACCAATTACTTTTAAACTGGCCAGCCCATGAGGTGTTGGCAACATGCCTTTCAGCTTAACGCTGTCTTTTTCTTAACAAATTTCTTAAGAATGATATTGCATGTGAGGCATACCATTTCCTTATTCAAGTGGACCATCCCTTCACAGTTCTATGCGTCTATGCCGCATTATAATCTCATCTGTTTAGCCATCTCCTGAAAAGTTCTGCGGTAGGATTGCAAGACTTTAGAGAACATCGTGGGGTAAGGTTTTGTATTACTGGATGACAGCCACTGAAGATGATATATTTTCTTAAGTTTTCGGTTACAATTTGTTTAACATTTTTCGGTAGCATTGACTGACAGCTAGAATAAGCCTGTCAATGTAAGAAAATAACACCATTCAAACTGCAGTAGGTACCGCTTGGTAGAAAAGTTTTTATTACTCTTTGGCGATTAAGATTTCCACTGTTTCTAATGCCTTGAGTTAACAACCGTCAGCTCTACCATCTGATATTCTACCGGAACTAGAGGAAGTATGTCAAAGATTATGTTTGGAGCTACCTTCGGAGTATTCTAAGTGGCTTCATATGGATACTACTAATTAAATTTATGTTTTTCCTACAAAAGTAGGCCTCCAAACTATTACACTTTACCATTGATACGAATATCCAGCTGTCGATCCAGAGACTTAAACACCACCATTAATTTACCAAAGATAAGGCAAAGTTGTGATGTTCCATCAGAACGAGAGGACCCACATCTCTTTTAAAACCCATAAAATAAAATATTAACAGTGCTTAATTGGTAACTGATACTACATTCACTATTTGACCTCCACAAATTAACATGTGTGTGGTAAGCCTTTGAATCCAATCAACATTTTAAAGTCTTAAAATCCAACACTTCTTCGATGATTGAAATTTTCATCTCACTGTTTCTTTCTCATTAAAGTGGAGACACTGTACAGTTGTTATTTTGATTTTCCATTCGTTATAGGATTGGTAAATTAAGTGATCTTATCAAAAATACTGTAAAAAAAATGGAAATTTCGTCAACCATCCCATGCACCCATGCGTAAAGTATTATATTTCGGTGCTCTTTTCCTTAACACCGTCCCATACAACATTTTCCGTGGAAAAAGAATCTTTTGGCAACAAAGGATTAAATTTGTATCCTATGAGACCATCGAGATATCCGAACAAGTATTCGAATCACCAGTGCCTAACAGCTACCTAGGTTAGACCTTATTGCAAAACATACTTGCTCTATACTACATTTTACATAGTATAAATAATGAATATATTCTGTGATGTCTTGAATTCACCATAAAAGGATTAATTATTCTCTGGTATTTCTCCATTCAGACACAGTCGAACAACTGATCTATAAAGCATGAAAACCTTTTGCAACTTAAAATATTTTTAAGTTATTAGATACTCGCATACTCATCAAGTTATTGAGGTCAATTATTTAAGGAGACCCTTACCTGATTTTGGATCAAAAAATCGATTTTTTTTTTATTAAAAAAATTAAAGCCGTATATTTGTAGAGTATGTGTTTAAAGGGATTTTGCAATACGATGAATATTTTTCAAATGGCAGCTTTTCGAACACACCTGTCTCACTCTGCGAGACGCTCCTCCGCGCGCCGTCAAATGGGGATATCCTTTCTATGTACCGATACACAAATATAAGTCAGTATTGTGGCACAGCAATTCAGAAGATTCTGCAGATTTTACCACATAGAAAAAAAAACAGATGTTTCATCAAAACATAGCCTATGCTTTATGACCCCCGAAAATCCGCTCCGCGCACGGTTGTTTGTCGCAAAAGTTTTTTACCGTTCTCGTAAAAAATGCCGAAAGATAAACCGTTGTAGGAAAAGAGAATTCCACGAGAATCAGTTTTCGGGGAAGTGCAGATCACGCCTACAGTAGCTCAACAGAAGCAATTTGAATAAACGACTTAGATCATTATGTAAGTGTAGCAGCATATTCGACAAAAAATTTAGGTTGGGTCATTTGTTAATTTTTTTTTCAAACACTAATAATAAATTCGTGTTTACCAACCGCGAAAACAAATTATAAACATTTTAGTCAAAATTTGGAAAATAATAATTTTATTTTATTTTTGACAATTCGACTTCAAATTCGTATTTAGCGACCCTGAAAACCTATGAAATCAAATACTGGACGTGAAAACTGTTCGAATACAGATGTTATTTCAAGGCAAACTTTCAAAAAACTTGGAAAGCGTTTTTCTCGAAACCATGTTTTCCGATCTAACTTCAAGCTCCGGGCTTGATCTATCCGTCCGATTTCTTTTATCTAAAAACTGTTTCAAAGCATATAGTTTTTTGTAGGCCTTGAACCTAAGATTAGCATTAATAATTAATTATTTATATTTTTTTAACATAATTGAAGTAAAAAAAATAGCAAAAAATTTAACTTTATAATTACAATGAGCAATAAATTTATAGTTAAAATTGTTTCAATTGAGCACGATTTTTGATTTCAGTCTATTACAAGAGGCTGTAGGCTTGAAGTTGTCGGGCCATGTTTTTCGCGCAGAGGCCGACTATTTTGTTGCCCTTTTAAAATCTCAAATAATAAACAAATTTAATAGTCAAAACCGGAAGTTCGTACGCCTTTTCACTCCCCCACAAAAAAATACAAACTTTGCCTTCTCTTCGACAATCATTCTAAGATCAAAACTTTCAAGTTTCCCCCTTAATTCGCTTACGGCCAGGATTCCGTACAAATGGGGCTCATATTAACCTTTAACCATTAGGCAAGGCCATCATTCTTGCAGGACGTTTAAGTTCACCGATAGTGCTGAACAATCCATACGTACATATTGTAGATCCACAACGTAGTAGGAAAGAATTTTTTAATATTCTGGAACTCAACAAGGCTTGGGGTTGGTGGCAAGAAAATGGTCATTCCTTAGATGTTTTTCTTCAAAAATTTTGTTTTTTTTGGAGAGCCCCTGTTTTTCGCAGCCATTGTGCCTCTGTTACTCAGCTACCTGGAATGGGCGCAAAGTTGGATGAAGATCCGATTTTTTATCGAAAAATTGTGTTCACTGATGAAGCTAATGCATATTGCCGTATTTGAAGTGAAGAGCAAACAGAAGCATAGCACGAACTACCAGTGCTTTCGGAAAATGCCACCATTTGTTGTGGAGTATTGTTCGACAGCATTATTGAACCGTACTTTTTCAAAGACGACAAAGATCGGAACATTACTGTGATTGGCGAGTGATACCGTATGTACTTGGCTGGCATTTAGTTTCAACAAGTCGGTGTCACACACCACAAAACACGCGAAATAATGGCCTAGTCAGCCATGTCAGTCAATCATGTGATTTAACGCCTTTGAACTTTTTTTTGGGGAGATACATTAAGATTCATGCCGGCAAACATTGAAGCCAATGAAAGTCAATATTTAAAACTTAATACTTCACATACCCACCGATATGTCGCAGAGAGTATGACAGAATTGGACCCCATCGTATGCGCTATAAGCAGCTCAGCTGTGGCCAACATACACATGAAATAACATTCTTTAAACAACAAATTATATCGGTCATTTATCGAATGAAATTCAAATGTTTTCAATTTTACTGAGGCTTTTGTGTTTTTTTTTTATTCCAATTTGAGAAATTGAAACCAATATGAAGATGCTTAGAACCAATAGATACGACAAGTGACTACATGCGTGAATGTTCAAAAACTTTCTCAATTATTATTTTTTTATTTCGTTTTCTTATTGAACTTACATTTTCACAGGTTAACGAAAATGGGCAACCACTTCAACCACCAGCCGAACTGCCTAACCACATTATCGATTGCATTAATTTCGATCGCATTTCCTTGTGGTAAACAGCTTCAACTTTTCAATTTCATTAGTAACCAAACTTGGTAGCTGTTAGGTATACCAAACTCCTCAAACCGCCGCCTCCTTATGTACAGTACTTACGCACTGTGACAGAGACGTACTGCGGCACTAAATGATTAATTATATCAAATGCGATTTATTAGTTGGACATAACAAATATATGTATGTGCCTGTGCAGCCATACATAAACACAAGAGATTAGAGTGACCACAAATAATACCTCAAGCGGCCTTTGAACATTTCGAATAAGCGAGTTCCCTTACCAACATAATCCTGATTATGTTGTAACGCGTAGGAAGCTAGTGTGTGAAGCCAGTTCTTTCGACAAAGAAGCTTTTTAGTTCTGAATTGAGTCCTTTTTCAACTCTCCAGTATTTTTCAATATTTTGCTTCCAAATAATAGATTTTCTTAAGCCTCTCTAAATGGCCAACCATTTTTTCAGATTTAGAAACAGGAAATAGTCGACGAGGCCTATATTTGCTGTATCTGGTGGATGAGGTAGTAGTCGTGTCACAATTTATGATTTTTTGGTGTTCGGAGAAACCCGCTGCATTGGTTAATTAGTTGGGTTTGTGGTGAAGTGTGATCTATACCTGAATGTTTTCCATGATGGTTTTTCTCCAAACAGCCACTAACTTATCAAACTTAGCTCGAAATAACGAATTTTGGGTGGTGGAGAAGGTTGATGTTTAGGATAGTTCTAGTGAGTCTCACATGGAAGACTACACATCCATAGTGTTACCAGATGACCAAAATTGTACTGCTACACTTCTTCTTGTGTCTCTAGTATGAAGGACATTGCTGTTCTCTTCACAAATTGGTGGTCATGTAGCTTTTTTGCCAAGTGAGATCAGCCACTGTCTACGGATCGCCGATCACTCACAAATTACGTGCTCCACTGTCTCCGCACACCCCATGTACTTGTTCTTCTCTACCAGACCTAAATTGTGGACATGTTATGGCAACAGACAAATCCTCCTTTTACTAGTTGACTCGAGTCTGATCTCTTTTTTGCTATTAGAAACGCTTGTGCCTTCTGTTTGCCATATAAGTTCTGCGATTCTGCAGCGAAACAAGATGGGTTTTATAAAGTTTCGCTTCTATTAATGAGACTAATGAACTATGGATTCATTTTACGTTTATTTCTGAAGGGACTCCTCTCTCGCCATTTCATCGGCAATCTCTTGACTCTCGATGTTCATATGCCATGGCTCTCAGTAAATGCGAGTCCTTTTCTCAACCAGTCGTTTGATAGCCTTCGTATATACTACAACCACGGCCAACTTTGCGCTGCGTGAAGTTTGGCTATCTTCATAAGTTTTTTGAAAGTTAGACACGATACAACATAGCCTATACGTAGTCTTTCGAAAAACATTTCCTGGCTTACTTGCTTTTATAGGAGTGATTCTTATGTTGTTTTTCGTTTTCTATAAAACAGAATTTGAATTTGAGTGAAATCAGGAAAAGAGAAAGATTTTTAATAACAAAATATTCATTTATTTAATTTTTTTTATTATGAAAATCATAAATCCTTAGAAAATTTAATAATAAATTTGAAAAAAAAAAATTCCAAATTGTATCAGAAGGAATGCTTAATCAGAAAAATTACGGAAATTTTGAAAGTAACCTCACTATTTTTGTAGAATTAAACTTTTTTCCAGAAGCTTTTATTAATATCTAGAATATATCCAGAAAATAGATCAATCGCTTCCCAAGGTCCTGAGAAAGAAATTGTGATTTTTTCGGAAAGAGATATTAAACTTACATAGTTTTTAAAACGGAACATTATAATTTTTTTTTTTAATTTTTTAATTTCACTTTTTTTCTGAAAAAAAAAATATTAATTCTTTCAATAGCAAGTAAAATTTTAAATTTCATAATTTTGCCAATACATCAAACTTATTTTTTTATTTGCCACAGAAATTCTGAAAACTTCATAAAAGGATTACAGCTCATTTTATCGCGTAATTTAAGGCTGTAAGAAAGTATAAAAATAAAATCTCTTCTTTTGATTATTTTTGTTTAATTATTAAAATTTTTTTAAATTTCGAAATTTGTCATGAACATTTTCTTTTTCACTTTCTATAGCCTATTTTATTATAAAATCTTTGGTTCTGTACTATTTAATTTTCCAATTATTAGTCAATTTCACATATATTAAAAAAAAATCGAAAAACTTTATCTGGTCACTCTAATACATGGTATCGGTGCGGGCAAAAATATTATTTTTGGTTACACATAAGAGGACTTACGTATGTGTATACTTAATCGTATGTAGCTGTTAACTCAAATATAGCTTAAAAACTTTCGCTCGTTAGAAGTGCAGCAGCAGCAACAACAACAACAATATGAAACAGCCAGCAACTAAACCGAACAACAAGCAATATTTGTTATGCGTACGCAATTGCGTTGTTTAACCACAGGCCTAACCGTTCGAACGATCGACCGGCCTACCGACCGACCGACCGCCCGCCGCCATCAACAGCACTTGTCGTTACCAATTGTTGTAACTAAAATATAGTTATTGTTGTTGTTGTTGTTGTTGTTGGCAGACGCCTTGCCAGACCTGTTGGTGCGCTAAAGCAAACATAGTGCAGGTGCTATGCATTTGTTGTCATATATTGTTGTTGTTGTTTATTAATTTAATTTTTTTGTTTTTGTTTTTGTTTTTTATTTTCACGCTACAACAAGAAATATGATTTTTAAATGCATTAATTGCAAGTGAAAAGCAATAAATCCCCCCAAACGTGGCAAGCAACAACATGTTACACTTTTGAGGCTACAGCGAGAGTAGAGAAAAACAAAAACAAAAAATAACAATAAATAAAAAAAAAATAAAAAATAAAATTAAACTAAATATAATGCAAGCCTATTGATTGTAATATGATATTTATACGCGTATAATCTTTTACATACATATATACGTATACATACCATAAATATACTTACTTACATTCATTCATACATTCGTACATGTCTACTTGCGCACACATTTATTTTTGGCTTCAAGTATGCTATAATTGTTGCTACAAAAATAGGCTGTTTGTTGTTGTTGTAGTAAGGAGAAAGTGTTTAAAAAATTAATACTTCACATGTAATATTTTGAAGGCTTTCAACTTTTGAACCACTGAGACTGAGCTTCTGCAAATTAGAGCATGATGTATTTGATTCATGAAAATATTCTGAATTCTCAAAAAATCGGTATTTAAAGATTTTTTCATTTACTGTAAGTAAAAAACAAAACTTCCTTAGAATTTGAAGCGAATCCGATAATTACTTTCGAGTAAGAACTCTCCAGAACTATATTGACGACCGCAGTAGCCGAGCGGTTAGCATTGCATACTAACATTTGGATGGTCAGAGTTCGAGTTATGGTCCGACCAACATCCAAAATAATAATAAAAAAAAAATTGTTTTAATTTTTCTAATTGCGGTCGCCTCTCGGCAGGAAATTTCAAGCCCTCCAAGTGTATTTCTGACATGAAATGAATACTCCTCATGAATTTCCATCGGCCGTTCGGAGGCGGTTTAGTATAAATTTTAGGTCTCTACAGCTCTTGGAAAAACATCAAGACGAATATAACTAATTGGATAAAAATCACTTCAGCGGAGAGATATTTTATATATATGTATGTATATTTTTTTTAACTGGTGAACATTGTAACTCGAAAGCCGCTCAGTATATTTCCGGAAAATGTAAAAAAATTGGTGCCGACTAAAGATTTTTTTATTTCAATTTTTTAAATACTGTTGATTTTTTCCAAAGAGAAAAATCATTTCGTTAATTTAAAAAACCTTAAATCAGGCACTAGATTATCGATTGACTTTATATGAACCTCCAAGGATTTGTGATTACGCACAGTGCCTCTAGCTACTGGGATGCTACTGTCGGACAGATATTTACTTAAAGCTGAACCACCACCTTGGCACATCATGAATGGACAGACATCATTCAGTACCATAGAATCACAGGACAAGATGGCGTACTGAATGGCTTTAAACGCCATTCCCGGAATCCAAGCACCACCCATCGCAGAGCTCGAGCTACATCGAGAGATCGACTTCATTCATACTTATCCACACTTGACCTTTACGTGTGTTCTGCATGAAGCGAAACCCTGCATGATACTAACTACTTCTTTGCATGTTCCCTAATCAGCATTTCTCTCTAGTCCGAACCTGTCTAAGCAATTTATTTCCTGGGCCTCTTGTTAGATAAAATTTATTACTTGGATTGCCGCTGCAAGAAAAACCATAACCATAATGCCTTCTTCAGTAGGCAAAAATCGTAATTTATTTATTTACATATATTTTTAGATTTTACAAAAGAATAAAGGCAAAAGATGATTTTAAATCGAAGCTTATATACTGACAGAACAGGTTTTTTGACACTGCGCTTTAAAAATTAGAGCAATAAACAACAATCTTGCAACAGCAAGGGTATGCACCCGCCTCTGTGCATAAAAGAACGCCTGATCTGAAACACAGTAAATGTTTGACGCCGAAATGTTTGGCAATCACAGCAGAGCGCCAAACAGTTTCTTAGATAAGGGTAGTGGCAGAAAATTCTACCAAACGATACGGCGACTTACTGAAGGTTTCAAGACTGTACCAAACACTTATAGGAGCAAGAGAGGTGATCTAGTGACTGATGCCCAAAGTGTACTGAATTTATGGAGGGAACACTTTTACAGCTTGCTTATTGGCAGTGAAAGTGAAACACCAGGAGATGGAACAGAAGTTTCAATGCCCGACCTTGAATAAATTCGAATATCAATCCCTCGATTGAAAAACAACAAAGCGGCGGGGGTCGATGTATTGTCGGCTGAGCTCTTCAAATACGGCGGCAAAACTGATAAGGTGCATGCATCAGCTTCTTTGCAAAAGATGGAACCTAAGTGTGCCCTACCCAATCAAAAAAGGAGATTTCACAGCCAATATCAGGACAAAAAAACCACTGTCAACAAACTGATTGTATCTTACCGGTGCGGGTTTAAACCAGGTAAATCCAGAAAGTCTTAGAAAAGACTTGTGAAAAGAGAATCGACACACACCACCTGGACCTCTCATTAGATGAGAAGTAGCCTTCGTCGCCGCTATGTCTGAATTTGGTATCCTCGCAATACCAAAAGCTCCGAGCTGATCGGGAAGAACCTCATCGCGCCGTTCGATACCAAACAAGGTGATTTCTCATCGTGTGACTTCTTTAATTTATTGCTGGAGAAAATTATACGAGCTGCGTAGCTGAATAGAGAGGGTACAATCTTCAATAAAAGTGCACAGCTTCTGCTATACTTTGATGATTTTAACATCATTGGTCTCAACTATCGCACCGCGAGTTTTGCCTTCTCCGAACTGAATAAGGAAGCAAAGGATATGGGTCTGGTAGTTAACAAGGGCAAGACGAAATATCTCTTGTCTACAAACAACTAGTCATCGCATTCGCGACTAGGCTCCCATGTCACTGTTGACAGTCATTACTTCGAGGTCGTAGATAATTTCGCCTATCTAGGGACCAGCATTAACACCAACAGCAACATCACCAACAGCAGTGTCAGCCTGGCAATCCAACGCAGAATCACTCTTACTAACAGGTGTTAGCCAATAAAAAGATTCTGAGAGGATGATACAAAATACGGCTTGGAAAAAAAGTGTTTGTTTGTTCAGAATCAAAGGGCACAGCACAAACTGGATCGATTAAAAAGCTCCAACTACGTAGGCTGCTATATATAGATCTGGCCTAGGCAACACTAAGTGTTGCCAGGTGCAATCTGACATTTTCATTGGAAAGTTTGACCTTGTTTAGCATAACATCACTCAGAACGTTTTGTCATTTAATCGTGAATTGTTTTATTTACAGGGAATTAAAAAATTCATCTCGGCCAAAAAATGGAATTAACTCGTGAACATTTTCGTGCGATCATTTTTCACAACTTTCGACGTGGATTATCACGGCAAGAGTGCACCGATGAACTAAAATCTTTGTATGGCTATGAAGGACAATCCTATAGCACTGTGAAAAACTTGTACAACGAATTCAATCGTGGCCGACGCTCGCTCAAAGACGAATTCCGGGAAGGTCGTCCAAAAACAGCCGTTGTGCCAGAAAACATCGATGCCGTACGTGAACTGATAATGCAAGACCGTCATGTAACATACCTTCAGATAGAGGCCTGCCTATGCATTTCTCCCACCAGCATACGTGTACATTCGATATTGCATGAACACCTGGCCGTGAAAAAGGTTTGTTCTCGTTGGATCCCGCGCAATTTGACAATCGCTCAAAAAAAGGCTCGTGTGGATTAGTGTAAAGAAATGCTGAAAAAATACGATCGCGATGCTTCAAAAGACGTTTACGAGATCGTCAAAGGTGACGAATCATGGATCTATGCGTATGAGCCCGAAACAAAACAGCAATCGACCGTGTGGGTCTTCCAAGACGAGCCAAATCCAAAAAAAAAAACATTTTCGTTGATAAATATTCGTATTTTCATTATTAGGCTATAAATATATATAGCAGCCTACGTAAGTATATTTTTACAACGACGTAATTTGAGTAAAATCTAGGACTGGTTGATATGGTAGATCATAAATCATTGAACTGACCGTCCTCTTGGTTATACTGATAGATGAAATCTCTTCGCTCATTATAGTAAAGAAGGAAAGGATCTTCACTTCTTTTAAAAAAAGCAGAAATTGCGGAGAATTTGACTTCGAAAGCCAGAACGAGTTTCTGTCTTCTTTAGATTGGCTGAATTTTTACAGATCGCCAAAGTCTCTAATTTAATCAATTCAACAATGAACAAATTTCTATCAATTTATTGAACATAATTAACGCATTATTTGTTTAAGTTTGATAATTTTAAACTCCATAAACGTCAACATGGCAGCTTTCCTAATTGATTTTCTGGCTTGTCTTTTGTAATAAGGTATTTTGTCTGTCTTCTTGCTTCGCCTAAACTGCGAAGGCAGGGCTGCCAGCGACTGATTGACAGACAGACAGACGGACAGCCAGACATGTGTGTATGCAAAGGTATGCAGTGTACCGAAAAGGGCAAATGAATGAGGAAAAAATTTCATATCCAAAGCTTATGCCATCCAAATGAAGTCAAAATAGCTTACGCCAAAACTAAAAGCCAATCAAAGACTCAAAACTAAAAACAAACCAAACAAAAAAAAAAAGCAAAAACGAGCAGCCACACAGTCAGTCTTTAAGACTGCCACTGCTGGTTGAGACGACAAAAAATGCATTGAAATTATTGAAGCTACGAAAAGCATTTACTGGGTATTAGTTGTTGCTTTCCACGCTGCTGCTCGTGCGTCAAGTACGCACCTAACACTAGCAATGGGGTCTCCATACGAAACTTGGGTGCGTTTCGGAGTGACAAACAACGTACATACATACCATACATAAATATGTATGAATGAATGTATGAAGGAGGTACAACTAGGCGGGTAGGCTGTCGCCGACTATGAGCCGCTTCTAGTCGCGGCATCTTTTCGTTATGGTGAAATCGACGTTGCACTGACAACAAGTACAACAAAAAAAACAACAAGAAAAAAAACGATAATTGAAAAATTTAGCGACTTAAAAAATAAATGAAAATAATACTAACAAAAAAACCTGCATACATATAACAACAAAAACATTACGTTACCTACAACAACCACACCAATAGAAATTAAATCAAAATAGAAAACACACCAACACCTTCATCGCTGGTGACAAGCAGTGTGGAGTGTTCAACATTGTCCACCGGTTGGCCGGTCGTTGTCGCGACGTTGTGCTGTGTATTCGTATTGGTGACGGTGTGTGTTTGGCGGGTGTTCACTACCGCATTTATGTATATTGCTCCAAACATTTACACATACGATATGTACGTACATACTTTTGTAACACGCTTTTTCCTATTGACCAAACACGTTTTGTAATTTTAAAATTATGATTTTGAACACGTGCAACGCACTTCATGCTTACCTTTGCGCATGCGCCATGGGCAGGTGTGTTCATATGTACACATATTTAAATGTTCTCCTCAATATAGACAGGTTAATATACATATATTGATTTACATTTGAACGTTCTTATATTCTACGCTTTCCTTTGAACTTCTCTAAATGAATTGAAAATAAATTTTTAGTTAATACTTTTAGCTACACATGCATATTAGAAGAAAACTTCTTCTTCTTTGCCGCTTACGCGATTATTGCCGAGTTAACAACAGCGCGCCAGTCATTAACTATTTTCCCACATTTTCCACCTGATTTTCCAACGAACTGAACAACTTTCTCTTCCTCTACTTCCACCGGCGGGTACTATATCGAAAACTTTCAAATTTATCCATCCATACCATATGACCTAGCCAGCGATGACGCTGTCTATTGATTCACTGAACTAAGTCAATGTCACCGTATCCCTCGTACAGCTTATCGTTCCGTCGGGTTCGATATTCGCCGCTCTCAATGCGGGGAGGATCATAGATCTAACGTAAAACCTTTCTCTTGAAAACTCCGAACGCCGACTCATCAGATGTTGTCATCGTCCATGCTTCCACACCGTATAACAGGATGAAACGATGAGCGACTTGTAGAGTTTGGATTTCGTTCGCCGAGAGAGGATTTTATTTTTCAATTACCCACTCAGTTCAAAGTAGCACCTGTTGGTAAGAGAGATTCTGCGTTGGGTTTCATGGCTGACTTTGTTGTTGGTGTTAATACTGATTTCAAGATAGATAAAATTATCTACGACTTCAAAGTTATGATTGTAGAAAGTGACGTGGAACCTTAGTCGCGATTGTGATGACTGTTTGTTTGATGATAGGAGGTATTTCGTCTTGCCCTGGTTCACTACCAGGCCCTTACGCTTCGCTTCCTTATCCTGTCTATAGAAAGCAGAACTCATGGTGTGGTTTTTGAGGCCAATGATGCCAATATCATCGGCATACGCCAGTCGTTGTACACTTTTATAGAAGAATGTACCTTTGCTATTAAGGTCTGCAGTTCCTATTATTTTCTCCAGCAAATAATTCGATGATACCTCGTTTGGCAGCGAATGGTGTTGAGAAAATTTTCCTGAACCTGACGGAACTTTCAGTGTTGCTTGATGTCTGATAGCCGTATAAGTTTTGCTGGAAAAACAAATTAGCGGTGTAGAGCCAGCTTAATTTCATGTTGTTGAAGGCTGCTTTAAAGTTCGACGAAGAGGTGGTGTGTATCGAACCGCATGGGTGTTTTCCATGATGGGTGGTTCTCTAGTTATAGGGGTTATAAGTTCAAAACCCATAGTTTTGATAAAGGTTTACATAAGCATTCTGAAGGGCACGAGAACCTTTTGTTGATTGTCGAATAACCCAAAAAGTATTTGTTGGATTCACTACAAGATTTACTGGCAAATGAAACTCCACCTCTGCGATGTCGTAGCTGGTTACCAGTTCCCTTTCTGTCTTTTGAAATCATGTTTTCCGTTATCCATTATAAATGATTCATAAATTGGTTACTGGAAGTTTATAGCAGGCTTTCTCCAAGGCTTTCTCCAAGACTTTTGGGATTTAAGGTCCAAAATCATAGAGTCACCTGGTCAATAGTTACAATCTGTGCTAGCTTTGGTACTGACTAATTTTTGCTCCAATATCACTTCAGTGATGGCACCTTACTTCTAGAAAAATTAAAATGTATCTGTGAGCAATTAATCTCTGACTTGTACAATCAATAATTCGTGCACGCAAACTATGTGGAAATGGCTTTCTAAGCTCTTGAAACTCACCGCAGTCATCATTAACCTCAAATAAAACTTTTATTGCACTTCGGTTTGAAGACTGGATGACTTTCAGAAGAAGGAAGGAAATCGCTTGAAGACGACCCGAGGACGGGCAAGGGCATCGGGGTGGCCACGCCTGAACTCATCGAATGCGGTAAGGCATGCCTGTCGTAAGAGGCGAATAAAATCCAATAGTTCCCGCGATAGTAGGTTCTTTATACCGGAATGATCCAGATTTTTTATCCGGCCAAGGACTGTCACTACCGCAACATTCCCCAAAAACTACTTTGGGGAATATTTTTGCAGTTACAACAACAAGAACAACTAAGGTCAGATCAAGATGGGAGCTGGAAATGCTCACGCTTCCGCAAAAACAACAGCGCGTAGAGTATTCACGTGCATTTTTGGACCTCTGTAATGAAGAGTGGGAGGTGGAGCTGATTTATTACTTGAAGTGAAACTTGGGTTTATCATTATGAACCTGAGGCGAAACAAGACTCAATGCAGATAAATAATAAGAGCACATCCCCTCCCAAGACGTTCAGGGTGTCACAGTCAGCTGTGAAACTTATGGCAACGGTCTTTTGGGACTGTGAAAGAATATTATTGATCGATTATAAAAATAAAGGTATTTCCATAACTGGAGAATATTACGCTGCAATATTAGAGCGACTAAGATCAGTAATGAAAAATTACGGAGAAATTGACGAAAGGCGCGCTTCTTAAGCGCGGCAGCGTGCTTTATTTTCCTTTTCGAAAATATAATTTTATAATTTTTATTGGTGAAATCGCAAAGAGCAACGAATTTGCTAAAGTTTATTTACAATGTATATTACTCGTATATATGTATTTACATTTTGTAACAGAGAGAAAGTAAGAGTATACGGTTGCAGATAAATAGCTCTTAGGGTATGTATGGAAATTGAGTAGGGGGAGGTGAGTATAAATATATATTACAGGATTATAGTTATTTTAATTTTGATGATCTGTGAAGTTGATATACATGTTTTCAACAGTTTTTTATGCAAGTGATTCATTTAAGTCAAAAAATTCAAAACCAACTTTTTGGAATGGAAGAGTAATTTCAAAAATGATATAAATTGACAAATTGGAAAAACATTTTTTTAAGAATAAGTACTCGTATAATCTCTTCCAGTTATATAGTTATAAACAGTTTTGTGGCACCGCGCAATATTTTAAAATGTGTAGCATACTTTTGGGCTCATTTTCTTTGCACCGCCTATGCTAAAGCACTCAAGGCAGAATCATAAAAACGATGATAGTCCTAACGAGCTAAATGGGAGTTGGGTACTGATATATAATAAATGAGCTTTAACTTTGAAAGGATTGCATTTTCTATATTTATTTAAACATTTGATATTATAATATCCATATATCTACTCTTCGATCATTTTTCCAATGAAGCAATTTTTTCATATTTTTTAATTAAGTAGAGAAATATAGTCAGCGAAAACTTAAACTAAGTACTTTTTGACCATTTTTATTTTGCATTTATGTATGTATGTATACATAAAATGAAAATAAATTCTACACTTAAACATATTTATATGTAGTAGGTAAACTATTGTACGTACATACGTGTATATTACTTCTGTAGCACTGAATATATGCCAAGACCTTTCTAAAATAATAAAGCGAAATATTTTCCAATTTCAATTAACAAATTGTAACAATTTATTATGGTAATGGCTCTTCAAAACCAAGCCAAGCACACTCTTTCTTTCTAAATATTTCTATTCCAATCAATACACGCTCTGCCCACATTTTCCTACTCATAAACTGCCAAATGCACGCGGTGACGCTCGGTGGGCTGGCTACTGTTATGAAAACTTTTGCCACAGATTTATGTCTGTACTAATATTTCATTGCAATATGAACAAACGATCGGCCACAGATCGTTAGCGAAAATGCTGCAAACAAAACGAAAAAAAACAAAAAAAAAAAAACAAAGAAAGAAAGAGAAAAACAGATCAACAGATCGACAGGAAAACAATAATAACAAAAGCTCCCAAAGCACCAAAAGTACCAAATACCAAAGCGACATAACCCGTGGCAGTAGCGATTGCAGTTATTACATGCTTACTCACTTACGGTGAGTTCGTGAAAGAGCGCTGTTGGTCGATTGACCTTAATCGATTGTCATTCATTTGTACATTGCATTACTTTGGATGGCAATGCATTGGTTAGCCGGCTGCATTGTCATCATACCAGCATTCATTCATTCAATTCATTGCATTCTTTCCGGGCATTCTTTGTGCGACGCCGTGAAATTGCGCCCAAAAATGAGCAGGTGACGGAAAATGCTTGCTGTTTGCTGTTGTTGTTGTTGGTTCGTAATGAATGCCGGGCGCGCAGACGTAGATACATATTTTGATTGAACTTACTATCTTTGCCTCGCAGAGAGTGCAAGCAATTGAGGTGAGTTCGCTAAGGGCAATGTTGTGTTCTCCGCCTCCCCCTGCACGAGATATGGGCGAATAATACAAAAGGGACGAGAGAAGAAGCGTTAATGAAGCATTGTTAATATACACTGGGTCGGTGGCTACTACGAGTATTACTATTGTTGTTGTTTCTTGAGTGCTTCTTTTCGTGCTGCACACCAGCATCGTTGAGCTGCATAAACAAACAAAGAAACAATTGCGGTTAACTGTCGCATTGTGACATAGTTAAAGGTAACAAAAAAAAAAACAAAAACTGCAACAAAGGTATGAAAAGGTAGAAAAATGCATTAAATGCACCGGCGAGTTCACTTAACGGTTGGTCATTGGTGTTGATACTTGCATACATACATACATACTTACTTCTGCCCATGGCAAGTGCTTCCCGACCATACAGTGAACTCCAAAAGTTTCGATGCGACTTATTTCTGTTAGAAACTATGACCCCAAATACTGAGTACTTAAATATACATATATTAAAAATATATAAGAAAATCCACGGGCTAAAAAATTACATCTCAAATAACTGACTTTAAAATCGAACCGACTGGACTAACTTAGACTGAGTAAGCAATTGAAAACTAGAGTCGTCTCTCCCCATTGATGTTGCCTTTTTCAGCTAAAGTAATTTATGTAGGAGCTTAAGACAAACCTAAATAATATGACCAATTGTCTCTGTCCTGCAAAGTAACCCTTTTACCAGGCTTATTAGCGAACTTTCAGAGAGTAGTACGATTAGATTTCCCCGATGTATCACATTAGGAAGTTACTGTAACTACATGATTATTATATAAATTTCACATATACATACATATATGTACATACGTATAAGTATTCATATGCGCTTACCGCCACCATTCAGTCATTAAAGTGTACACATTTGATAAATTGTAGTTTTCTATTCCTCACCGATTAAAAGCAACATTATGAAGAAACACCGTTAAAAGGGTCACTCAACGAAAGAAAATCGCATTGTCATAACGTACATACGTACATACGTGTATATAGAACACCAACTGTTGACCCATATTGCAAAGGAATGCAGAAAAATAACAATAATAATAAAATAAAATAATTAAATTGAAATAACTGACAACAATAATCAAATATCATAAAATTTAAAAAAATGTTGATTAAATAAGACAAAATAAAATATAAATAAAAATATAACATAAAAAAATAAAATAAAATAAAATAAAATAATTGAATTACAATAAAATAAAATAACGGAAAATAAAATAAAATAAAATAAAATAAAATAAAATAAAATAAAATAAAATAAAATAAAATAAAATAAAATAAAATAAAATAAACAAAGTAAAATAAAATAAAATAAAATCAAATGAAATGAAATGAAATAAAATAAAATAAAATAAAATAAAATAAAATAAAATAAGATAAAATAAAATAAAATAAAATAAAATAAAATAAAATAAAATAAAATAAAATAAAATAAAATAAAATAAAATAAAATAAAATAAAATAAAATAAAATAAAATAAAATAAAATAAAAAAAAATAAAATGAAATAAAATAAAATAAACTAAGTAAAATAAAATAAAATAAAATAAAATAAAATAAAATAAAATAAAATAAAATAAAATAAAATAAAATAAAATAAATAAAATAAAATAAAATAAAATAAAATAAAATAAAATAAAATAAAATAAAATAAAATAAAATAGAATAAAATAAAATAAAATAAAATAAAATAAAATAAAATAAAATAAAATAAAATAAAATAAAATAAAATAAAATAAAATAAAGTAAAATAAAATAAATAAAATAAAGTAACATGAAATAAAATGAAATATTTAAAATACAATAAAATAACAAGAAATAAAATAAACTAAGTAAAATAAAATAAAATAACAAGAAATAAAATAAACTAAGTAAAATAAAATACAATAAAATAAAATAAAATAATATAAAAAAAAATAAAATAAGATTAAATAAAATAAAATAAAATAAAGTAAGCAAAAAAATAAAAGAAAATAGAATAAAATAAAATAAAACAATATAAAATAAAATAAAATAAAATAAAATAAAATAAAATAAAATAAAATAAAATAAAATAAATAAAATAAAATAAAATTAAATTAAATAAAATAAAATAAAATTAAATAAAATAGAAATCATGAAATAAATTAAAATAAAATAACACGAATTAAAAAATAATTAACTAAAATAAAATAAAAAAATTATATAAAAAAAATATAAAAAATAAAAACAAAAAACAATACAAATAATAAAAGGATATAAAATAAAATGAAATAAAATAAAATAAATTAAGATAAAATAAAATACAATAAAATAAAATAAAATAAAATAAATTAAAATTAGAATATTAAATTAAATTAAAATAGAATAAAATAAAATAATAAAAAAAAATTAATAAAAATAAAATAAAATAAAATACATAAAATTTAGTATTGGAAATAAAAAATTAGTGTAAATATATTAAAAATGATTTAATTAAATATGATACTACAATCGAACAAATAAATATAACATAAATTGTAACGGTAAATTTTTAATTAACTGTAAACAATGCTTCGAAAATAGAAATTTTCAATTCTGATAGACTTTTTCCATTACCATTAAAAGTTGATAGAGTAAAGAAGTTTATGCGAAACGAACAAAAATGTATAAGTACATTATTGGGCTTGCGACGTCATTGATGCATGATGTACGTCCACAACGTCTTTGTTGCGACTTCGTTTATATATATATACATCTATATAAACATGTACATAGGTATATCTATTATATCTATGTACATACACATGTAAATATCAATGGAGTACAAATAGGCAACAGCGATTTGCCGCACCTGTTGTAAAATGAATCTGTTGCGCTTCTACAGCGCCACCGCTGTCACGATTTGATTGATGCAACATGCGCTTTACTACACGTATAATTAAACATTGTTGCCAAAACTAAGATTATAAAATAAAATTATACAAAACAATAACTACAAGTATACGAATATAATCTAATTATTTCTAATTAGAGGAAGATTATTTTAGGCGTGTTAGAATAAACTGTAGGTTGCTCCATTTGTTAAAAAAAATAAAGATGTACACAGCAACTGACAACTCGAATAATTAAAATTCAGCAAGTATAATATAGCAATATATTGTTTTTTTTTTTTAATTTAAAAATGTTTTGCCATATATGTATGTACGCATGTCTATAATTTATTTTTTTCCCGCTTTAAACATTTCACTGATTTTTATATAACTTTTGCGTCTGCATTAAAATTTTGATTTTCATATAATCGTATTTTATGTTTTTCTCTTCATTTTATTGGTGAAAATGCTTAACAGAGCGTAGTAAGAAATATTTATTAAATGCAGCAGAAAGAAATTATATACATTTGTGCATACATAGTAACGTAGAGACATATGGTATGTATGCACATATATGGTAAATGCAAATACAACACCAAAGAGTATTAAGTACAGGCAATTATGAGCACTTAAAGAAATATACATATACATAGGTATATATACTTATATTTATTCATAAATGCATGCAAAGAAAGTTTACTTTAATTAATGCCGTAATTACAACTGTTGCTACTGCAAAAGCGAAAAAAATGCATTTAGTACCGAGAAAATTGCGTTAAATTTGATTTTTTGCTGAAATTTGTCTGAATAAAAAATTTCTCAAAAGAAAGTTAGATGCCTAAAGTGAGATTAAATATACAAATCCAGATACATACGTATATATGTATATACAAATGTATGTATATACAATTATTTAGGCACGTACAAATTTTACCTGCATTATGCCAGTAAAAAATGCAAGTTGAAAAATTTCTTAATTTTCTTCGACTGTTTGACATGACAAATCCATTCAATCTTCAAGTAGTGCTAACTCCAAAACTGAGGTAAAGCCCCCTCAGCCCGGAAAACAACTAGGAATTTCTGAAGAGGCTAGACCAAAACATAAATCAAAAAATATAATTTTCCCATCAGGGGAAGTGTATACTGCTGGAGACTGCCAAATGTGAACATGTTTAATGTCACCCATGCGTTCGCATCAGCAAAAGTGTATTATATACTTGATTAGTCAACGAAATGAATATCCTGGAGAAAAGCAAACTTTGTTCCAGTTTATATTGGCGACATACTCCAGATTTGAAGGCTTTTAAGGCAGTATCCGCCGGTGGAAGACATTACTGTTGATTAACAGCGGCATAAAGTAATTTGATACTATTTTTGTGACCATAGGCAAAATTGTACGGGTGGGTTGGCTCCTGTTGGGCTCCATACCATGGAATGCTGTTTGGTTTCTGGATCATACTTATAGAACCAATATTCGTCACTTTACTAAAATTGCTCGACTGACCATTTTCGAATTGGTTTAGAGAAAATTGAACAAAATGCTTCACTGGACTTCACTAGAGCTACAGTGGCGTCCTTAGTGGAAGATTTTGGCCGACCTTCTCGGGGCTCGTCCTCTACGGAAAAATGTCCGTTTTTTCGGCCTTTAAAGGCGGTGTAATCGTTCAATATACAATTAGGCATTCATAGAATATTTGTATTGGCTGCGTAATTTACCGAAGAGAATCAAATGTGTCGAAGGCAGAATGGCAGATCTCAAAACTGATATTTTTTGACTCAGTGACTCAGTGTCGCTTAGTGAATTCCAAATAGTATCAAATTGAACCTGTGGTCGATCTCCAGAAGCGTCTCCAGAAGCGTCTCCAAAAAAATGTGTGTGAGGAAGATATTTCTGCTTCAAATTATCTGAAACCCGAAAACTAATTTAGTATTATGATGGATGAAAAAGGAATAGTAATAAATGGCGCTTCAAAGAACAAAAATCATTTTTGAGAAATTCTACACTTCATCGAACGATTGATCGATCATTACCTAACAAATATGTCTTTCATACGTATATATATATATATATATATAGGTAATATATATTATGTCTTTTCAGAAAAATTTTCCTCACCGACACTGAAACGGCGTTTCGAGAAAAACGCATTTAAAGTTTTGCGAACCATTTGCACTAAGATAAACTACTTCGCTTTGCGCTTCGACTATTTTCGAATGCCACTAGACGTCCTTAATGATACGATCATATCTCCGAAACTGTTTGTTGGATCAACTTCAGAATCAATAACGTCTATCGATTAAAAATACACAACAACTTCTGTCTTTTGGCAGAGTTTTCAACCAAAGATGTTTAGTAGTGACCATGACCTTGATTTTTAGTATTTTTCAGGATTCACACTATCTTTTCTAGTATCCTTAACCTCAGCCGAAAGAGTTGCACAGTATCGAGGAAAAGAAGTCGTCTGCTAGCTTACAAGCTCTTGAATATCAAGAACGATGAAAAAATGTGAAATTAAAATGTTAAAAACAGCTGCCTTTTAAGGCCAATTCGGTTTTATGGTATTTCAATTCAAAATCAAATATTAATTGTCCTCTCTTTGAAATTGTTTGAGGAGGATATATGCTAAAGTTTTCCGAAAGTTTATTTCCATTATCCCCTAAAATCATCGAATGTGCTTTTTTGACGGAGTTATAACCAAAAATCTCAAATATGAGTAATCCGTCGTATGTATGCAATAGTGATCCGCTATGGCCGGTTCCGAGAAATGATCGTGGTTGAAACATCGCAAAAACTGAGGACCGAGTATGCCGCCGTAGTAGAGTGACTGGCAATACGTGGTACCAGGTGTTTTTTGACCTCAGGTGAAAAAGAGCTCCTTATAAAAATCCATCAGCCGTAAGAAATAGAGCACACGACGAAAAATCACCACAGCAATTGTAAAGTGTCACTTCTATATACTTATATACAGCCTTCGCCAAAAGTATTAGGCACCCCACTAAAATACAAGTATTCTCAAAGTGGCTATCAAAGTTACCACTTCTTTTTGTTAATGGCTTACATGGGTGTTCAACTGTTGATTAAACGAATAAACTGTGTAATATTAAAAGTCATAGCACACTGGGTAAGGTAAACCTAAAAATTGTAAATTACATTTAGTGAATAGTTACCAATCTTATAAAAACAGTTCATATTTACCGAAATGTCTAAAAAAAGTGAAATCAGTTACGATGATAGAGTTAGAATTCAAGTTCTAAGTGAAGAAGGTAAGTCGCAGGTTGAGATTGCCAGTTTGGTGGGATGTTCGCGGTGTGCGGTCCAATGTGCTATCAGGCGAATTGTGGAGACGAAATCCCACAATAACAAATTAAAAAGTGGAAGAAATCGCATAACCAGTAAACGAGAATACCGAATACTTATACGCGAGTCTCTCAAGGATCGCAAAAAATCTTCTTCTGCCCTAGCAGCTGCCCTTTCGGATGAATTTAGTAAGCCAGTTAGTGCAGGTTTAAAAGGATGTAAAACCCAAAAGAAGCAGTGGCTCTCACAAAAGAATAGGACAAATCGTTTGGAATGGGCTCGCCGATACCAACATTTCACGGAAGAAGATTGGTCGAATGTTCTGTGGTCTAATGAATCAAACTTCGAGGTAAGCTTAGTTAAGATCGGCTTAAAGTATTAACAGCCAATTAATACAAAATAATATGAAAACATTATTTTTTCTTTTCTACAGATATTTGGAACACCTGGGGTGACGTTCGTGAGGTGACGGGTTGGGGAAGAATATCATCCAGATTGCGTTGTACGCACTGTTAAGCTTTAATGTGGTAGCATTATGATCTAGGGCTGCATGGCTGCTGATGGTGTCGGCGAACAGTCAAAAGTACAGAAATGTATTAGAAGCTGTTTTCTGCCTTCGTTAACGAGCATTTGCGGCGATACTAATTTAGACGGGGTTAAATTTCAGCAAGACAATGTCACAAATCAGCGACAACAATGCGTTTGGTTTAGAGATAACAAGATTGTTTTGTTAGATTGGCCTGCGCAGTCTTCAGATCTTAATCCCATTGAACACATGTGGGCTATTTTAAAACGCAAGATTAAGGAACACAGTATAAAATGTGAAAAGCTTGTAGGCAGCATGCCTAAGAGAATTGCTGCCGTTATTAAATCCAAGGGTGGATCTACTAAATATTAATGTTATTATCACTAATTCATTGTATTTTCACTGTTTTACTAATAAAACTTCATTACTTCACTTGTTAAAACAAAAAATTCAGTAATTAGTGGAGTGCCTAATACTGTTGGCCAAGGCAGTACATGTTAAACTTAATACCTTCAGGGAGAAATTGAGTTCTCTCACCTAAGTTCTAGATCATAAGTTATAACTTCAGATACGTATGCCAACCAAGGACGTTACCATTGTGAAGCTACCAGATATTTCTGGTATCACACTATATGTCATATGAAAACGAAGTAGGAATTGGGACTCATCTGGAAAATCCAGCACGTCTTTATTTTTCTTACAAATCAAGAGCCAAGTTAAAATGGAAGATTAATTCTTTTAGAATTAGAAAAAAAATATTTATTTGTTTCCTAATTCAATAGAGAATGGTGCGAGTGAACCAAACTAGGTCATCCAAACTAGTTATCCATTATTTTTGCAATATAGGGCTTTAGTGATCTGTATCTTACGTTCTAAAAGTGGGATTGGACTTCATTTGAAGGCAGCAGCAAGATGATATTTTGTACTAAAAAAGATAGAGAGAGAAGTGTTGATCACTTAACTCAGCTGTGTTTGAGCGTATCTCACAGTAGGCACCAGCAAAGAGAAAATACGCTATATTCTAAAATTTTTTTATTTTTATTTTTATTTTTTTTTTTTTTGAGCACTGTTTCGATTGCCCACGAGCTAAAAGTTGTATATAAAAGAGTTTGGAATCACTTCAGAAAGGTAATGAAGTTCGAAGGGCAGCAAGTCGGTACAAATGGTCATAAAGTCAAGATTAATGGCCAAGAAGGTTTTGTTATGTGCTTAGTATCATCCACTATATGAGCTACTCCTCTACGGACAAAATCTTTATTTGGACCTGTACGGTCAGCAATTGAGCCATCTGAAGAAAAATATCACCCAGAAGCGTCCAACTTTGACCAATAAGATGCGAGTTATGTTTCAACAGGACAACGTCAGACAAAACACATCGATAGTGAATAGCTAGTAGCTGCGAGAGCTTCATTGGGAGGTTCTTATACATTCACCTTATACCTGGACTTTGCATCAAGTGATCACCTTTTGTTGCTGTTTAAAGTGAATGATTTCGCTGGTGAAGGATTAATCTGAATAGAAGCCTTTGAAAATCGGTTGTCCCGTTTTTTTTGCCAATGAGGAAAAGGGTTTCTTTGAGGAAGACATAATGACATTACCTTTGAAATACAATAGCAAAAAAAATATCAATGAAAACGGTGCCCATTTGACATAAATCGGAAAATTCTAACCAAATAATGTCTTGAATTTAATGCAAAAATAATGGATTACTTCTTACTTCACCTAACATGTGACATTAACAGTCTCTCTTAAATTTTGAATGTAAGTCTTAACGTGGTATGGAAAATGGTTTCCATTTACTTCAGGTAATTTTAGTACAGAAATAATAATCAAGACTGGGTGTGAAGCCTATTGAAATTTACGTATGAACATTTTACAAGAATTTTCTTTTTCAGTCAAACTGTTTAACTGTACATTTTCATTTCACGCCCATTTTCAATTTCTTTGCCAACGTATCTTGCTGACCATTGGAAAACTTAAATGTGCTCGTGTACGTGAGTCCATTCATTATTTAAATAAAATAAATAAGATTACAAGTAAACATTTTAAAAATATGTTACAAATAATATCAAGAAGAATATTTTTTTTTTGTTGAAATCAACTTGCAAGTAGCGGTCAATTAATCTGCCAATAATTTCTTGCATGCAACATATTGCATGTTCTTCTTGCGAATTCCACAACAATTAATGCTTAGTTAGTCAAGTGGAGAACTGTGCCACTGAACATTGAACACATGTTTTCCGCCAACAGTTACCCGCCTCTCGTATGATGAATCTTTCTACGTTTACCTGCCACCACTAACTATCTGCCATTTCCCCAACATTTTTTTTTAACAACCTGTCAGTTAAATTCAATCGCTAATATACACCTTGTTTGTCGTCGTTACAGTTTTTTCAGCGCAGCGCAGTATCATCTTTATATATATTATTATAATTTTTTATTTATTTATTTTTACTATTTCTTCTTGCTGTTGGGAGTTGATTACTGCACCATTACTAGCTGCTAGTTTTGCATGCAACATTTGTGTTGTCAATATATTTCGTTAGATTCTGTAGGAAAAAAGCGTATGCATTTCATAGGCGACAACAAACTTGGTTGGCACTTTACAGGTGACTGCCTCTTCCGTTTGCAGAAAATATCTGGTGCATGCAACAAAATTACATATTTACGTATGTGTATATGTGAAAGAAAGTATTATGCAGAATACTGTAGAGAAAAAATTAAATATAGGTCTTTGCAAATACTTGTTCTATTTTGTATACCTATGAACGTAAAAACATCAGAGTGCTCGAGCTTTTGCTCTGGCAAAAATTGTAATGCTAGACTGGGCGGCAATGCTTATAAGAAAAAAGTTCAAATTGGTTGGTTGGTTGGTTGACAGGGAGGTTAAAGGCCTGACCGTAAGCGGCCGCATAACTTAACTATAATTTTGTGCCCGCAAACGTAAGGTTGAATCTAAGGGCGTCGTAAAAGATGTGGCGTCTCAAGCGGCTGAAGGCCGAACACGCGGAAAGTTATTACCTCAGAAGGATATTAAGTTCTCGTTTGTTTAAAGTTAAAGTGGACACGACCGCACAAATATAGTGCCCAGCATTTCGTCCTCTTCTGTGCATGCTCTGTACTCTGCCGATTTTTTGGTTTCTTTTTGGGAAGACAGGTTTGTAGCCATTGAGTTGAAATTCGCTTTGGTTATTGGTGTGTTCACAGAAAGACCTCGCTAATGTGCCTAACTCTGATTTAGACCCCTCGGCATAGATATGGATATCTTGACTGCTTCTGATGGGCCCGCCTTCAGCCCTTCTTTTTCCTACAAATGGAAGGACCTACAGTTAATTCTAAGCCGCCTCCGAATGGTTGATGGTGTTTTATGAGGAGCCTTTATTTCATGTCAGAAATACACTCGGAGGGGTTGACATTCCCTGCCGAGAGGCGACCGCAATTAGAAAATTTAACTTAGTTTTTTATATAAATTAATATTCTAGAACTTTTGGATGTTGGTCGTGCCAGGATTTGAACCATGGCCTTCCGAATGTCAGTACGCAACTACTCGGCTAACGCGGCGCTTCAGATATAGCTCGCATAATGTCATGGATGAGTCCTCATCGCGTCTGCTATACCAAGTTCATACGTATGTTCCTAAAATTTCTTTAGTGTCCCCACCCAACTAGTGCTCTAACTCATGAAGTCTATGAGTTATGAGTCTAACGACAATCGTGTAATGCCAATGCACCATGTGTGGTTGTAGGCCCCATTTCATTGCAATAGCTCTTTTTTTCTTACGACGAGCCCAGCGTTACCCACCTCGTGCCCAACTGACTGATGGATCATCGAAGAATCCAACAGACCAGTGACCGAAAACCAGTAACATTCCGGACTGCCCTGAACCCGAAACCGATCGCGGAAGGTCGCGGTTACACTTGCCTCTTACACTAAATAGCTACAGATTTGTTCATCAGCTGCTTTAAAATTGCATGGGGAAAAGAAAAGGGAATTTATTTAATTATTTAAAGCACTCAATGAGTAGATTTTGATACAGAAAAGCGAGTCAGAGGAATCAATGTTGGGGAAATGTGTATTAAAATCGTTAGACAAAGATCTGAAAGGGTCATGCATTTCAAAGTTTGTTCTGCATGAACACAATGAAAGGGAAGTGTCTAAATGATCTTAAAGGGATGGTGAAATTAAGCTTGCTAAGTAGGTATGGGCTATTGATAGCATCTCTTATCAATTTATTTAAAAATAAAACTCCGAGCATTTTTCTACAACTATGGAGTGTAGGCGGGTTAATGAGCCGTAAACGACTTTTGTAAGAAGGCAGATTCTTGTTCGCATCTCAGTTTAAATTTCTTAACGCAAATAGTAGGAATTGCTTTTGTACAGATTAAAATTTACCACTATACAATTGATAGTGCGGACTCCATTCAACTCAGCCATATTCCAAAATGGGCCTGACAAGTGAGGTAAAAAATAATTTGGCCCCACGTTTAATGAAAGCTAAAACTCCTTTTGCTTTATTAGCACCAGCATTTATGGTATATGATTTCTAAAATCTAGTTTAGGGTCCTTGTGACACCTAAATCAATGAAATCAGTAACTTGTTCAACACTGTGATTATGTATCATACACGTATAGGCAAAGGATTGGGAATATTTTCTTGAGAAACACATATATTTGCCCTTATTTAAATTTAGGGATATACGCACCACCTAACTAAATTATTTAGGTCAAGTAGCAAAAGTTCATCTATCTATCATCTAGTATCTTCAATAGCATGAACTGATTTAAAGAGCTTGATATCACCTGCGTACATGAGTATTTTAGAATGAAGAACAACATTTGGAAGGTTATTGATGAATATAAGGAAGAGTAAGGGGCCGAGGCGACTGCCTTGAGGAACACTAGATGTTACTGCTATTTCACGTGATGTAAAATTTTTAAAAATTACTTTTTGTACTCCCAATCAAGTACGATGAAATCCAATTGAGAAAGGAATGTGGAAACCCGAAATGATCGAATTTAAAGTGAAGTAAAAAGAGACCTTGTCAAATGCTTTGCTAAAGTCAGTGTAGGTAACATCTATTTGATTACCATTTTTGAAACCATTATTGACATGGGTGGTGAATTCTAGCAGGTTCAATAGGTCAGATTTGCTTTTACAAAACCTATGATGTGAGATGCCCATAATTGATGACACAGAATGGGCTAATTGATCTGTTACAATAGCGGGTATTCCAAATTTGGAGCGCTTTACTGGCTCTGCTTTCAACATGTTCCCTCTGAGTTTTTCTTTACCAAGGATTACACCGAGATATTTAATAGAGTTTGCGGATAATATAATGTTACCTATAAAAGATGGTGGATTCGTCTTTTTAATAAAGAGGCAAACCTCATGTTTTCCGGGTTTTTTGTAGTCGGTTGCGATGTATGTGCCAGAGGAAATGATGACAAAATCATTCGCATACCATATTGAATTTTTAATTTAATTTTTATAGTTTCTATTTACATTTTTTTTAATGTTTTGTTTTAAACTGTCGTTGTGATCGCCATTTTATAATATTAAATCTTATGTCACTGGCTGAAAATATTTATAATTTAATTTCAAATATTTTTCAAGGGATTAGGGTAATATTTCTCGTTGATAACCCATATTTTAACAATTATTATTTTTATTTTTAGTTTTATTTTTATTTTAATTTTTTTATTTTAATATTTCATTTCCATATACATACATATAATAATTTCATCGATGAGTGGACTGAAAAAAAATCAGAATTTCATATAAATACATGTGCATATGTTTATAAAGCAGAGTAATATATAATATCAAGTGTAGTAGTAAGATTAAGACCAATCAGAGAATCTATAATAATAAGAAGGCGCAAATGGCATTTGCCATTTGAAATGATATTTTTTGTTGCTTTTATAATTTTTTTTACTTTTATTATTTTTTAAAATTAAAAATTATTTTGAATACATGATATTGGCTCCTGCGAAAGTAATTTGAACTTGCGCATATTATAGATTCTCCAACCAATTCTAACAGATTGATAATTCCGGCACCTTGAAGCGTGTGAATATGTTCCTGTGGTTATGGTACGTACACCTGCACCTGTTGAAATACTTTCTTACACATATGAGTAAGACATATGTACATATGAATGTTTGTACATATACAAAGTAATTATATATTTAAGATTACTACCGGATAATCGCTGTGTACCCACAAACTATCTAACACATAATTGGGTTAAACGCTTGTTGTTGTTTGAAAGTGTAACATTTTAGTAATATGCTTTCACTACTACAATTTCTGTGTTCTTATCAGTAGGTTCATATTTTTAAACAATTATTTTTTCTCATTAGTAGTAGACAACGGCATAGAACAATGACCATTTTCAATATTTTTTAGCCATTTTATTTTGGGTTTCCTTCTCGAATATTTAAACACAAAGTTTTGCAATTTTAAAAGTTAATCCTGTTTGTGTTAGCCGAATTTTATCTAAAGTAAACCCTGATGTGAACTTTTTTAAATATTAAAACAAAAAAAATTTAAGTCTCCGCAATCCCTTTTTCAGAAGTTTAGAGTAAAAAACAAGTAATTGTTTATAACACATTTAAATTAATCGAAAAACCTTCGATGAAACACTAGTTTTTATACCTTTTAAAAGATTCAGCAGTGATTCATTGAATTTTACTAAATCGTTCCCAAATTACAATAGTCATCACTTCAAAAAATATAGTTTCGAGAAAATCGCATTTAAGTTTTACCCAAGTGGTTTAAGCGCCAAAGAACTCTTCGTTTAATGTCAAATAACATGATAGGTCGAATTCTCTTCATAATTTCAGAGGTACAGGGTGCATTATCTGTTGTGATAGCATTTGAAACTTGTATAGCTTTAAATTAAAACAATTTGTTTTATTTTTTTTTTATACAAATTTTAATTCTTATTTACATCATGCTTTGAATATAATATCCAACAAATGACCACCTTTATTTTTGATGCAAAAATATGTAATTTTTCGCGCATTCTGCATCACATTTTGCAGTGTCTCTGGGGTAATAAGCGATGTTTCCCGCTGAATATTGGTTTTGATCTGAGCTATGGTATGTAGCTTTAGATTTGAACTTGCTCTCCAAATACCCCCCATAAAAAAAAAGAGTTCCGGTGGTGTTAAATCGGGTAAGACTCACCAGAAGTGAGCCATAGCATTTTCAGTAATTTTCGGAAACACAAAGTCATGCAGCAGCGCTTTCAAAAAAAAAGGCGGCCTGATGATCTAAAAAAATTGCGGAATTATTCAAGTTTTAAATGCACCCTTTATAATATACTGATTTATTTATTTACTTATATAATTTTGGATAAATGTAAAGATTTCCATTTCTTTATTGAAAATTACTTTATTGAAAATCCATGTAGAGCTTTTGTAGTTTATCGAAGAACTTGACCAGATGATTTTCAAGGTGTTTTCGGTCGGTCAACTTTTTACAATGAAAAAAGTTTTTCAGAGAACGAACGGTAGGCATATGGTTCGAAGTATGGTCTGTATGGTGGACCATCAAAATTTCCCAACCAAGCACCATCAATTTAAGCCTGATCATAAAAGATGTATGTATGTGGTTTGACGTTGTCCTGATGAAGCACAACATCTTTTCTATTGATCATCCTCAGATTTTCTCTTCCAATCCCTATATATGTACACGCAGCATCACCTTGTTCACCGTCATTTTAGGCTTTGCTGTCATTTGTTGAAGGGAAAAGGCTTTTGAACATAAGTTTTTTAGTTCTGAATTTTCTCGTATTTCAACCCTTTTAGTCGCTTCAGAAAGTTATCGATATTGACGGCTTTCAGCCGGTTTTCTCTGATGGTAATTCGGCTAATCCAATTTTGTTTTTTTTTTTTTTCGTTAATTTATTTGGCACCCAAACATTGAGCTCCTTTGAGTGATTCCTAATGCCTCCGATATCTTTTGGCAAACTGCCTGGCGGTCTCGCTCTACAACATGCAGAATTTCATCGGATTTTTGTGCGACTAGCCGACCAGAAGGAGGTTCATTTTTTATTTGAAAATTTCCAGCGTTGAATCAGCGTTCCGTTATTCATATCATCCTCATAGTAAACTCCACCAATTTTCGGCACACTTTTGCAGCGCTTTTAACGTTTTTTTAGTAAAAGAACATTACATAGAATATTTCTTCGGAAATGCCATTCTTTTTCAATTAAAAGTATTTTTTGACAGGAATGAAGATTTGTAGAACTGTCTTCACGAAAAATACTGTTTAAAATGTGAGCTGTCAAACGCGCGTTAGCTTGACGGAATCAGATTAGTGTGGCTCGAAAGCTTCGTTCTGATTATGGATGAACTAAAAAATTTAAGATTTAAAAGATTAATCCATCAAAATTCACGTAATTCGGGTAATTTTTTTTAATTCTTACAAAGGGATCTTCAATATTTCATATGCTTATTCTAACGCTTGTCACTAACAAGCTGTGGTGAATTTCTTAAACCAATTCTTCACTAAATGCTTTACGTAAATTCAAACATTCTTTCTTGGTGAGATGGCTCTGTTAATCAATTGTTGGTTAAAATCTTGAAAAAAGCTCGGTAAAAGCTTAAATAAAGTTTGTGCTTTCCCACTTTGTTAGCATACCCTGGTTTCACACTACATTTTCTGCATTGTTTGCTTGTGCTGCCTACCGGTAGAGAGCGCTGCAGTGGTTTTACTGTATACACTGGTTGTTAACTAATTGCGCTCTAATGTTGATATTTCCGCCAGCTTTTTTAATTTTTTTAGCTTATATTAAAGCTAAAAATTAAACACCACACCACATATATATTGCTAGTTTACCACGATATTTAAAGTTTACAAGTGCCGGCTTATATACCTAAAGACTGTCTACAAAATCCATATTTATGCCAGTTAACGTATGTTCATAAGACTAAGCTATTTTTTGTAATAATAATTTTGATATTTTCGTTCTTTAAACCATTTAACTTTTTCAAGATTGATTGTGAATAAAATCGGAAATTTTTTTTTAATTCTTCATAAATTTCAAGTTGCTTTATTAGTAATAAGTATATATAAGTTTCAAAACAAGGGATTTTTTCCAAACAAATAACAAATATCAGTCCATAATCGTCCATAATCGTCCTGAATCTGCAATTCAGCCGCTTAATGACCATGACCATGCCCGCTTTCGTGGCCGCCGTGATGATGGATGGCTACACCATGTTCTTGTTTGATTGAGAAACCACTAGAGTGACCGCCATGTCCTTGAGCATGTTCATGTCCATGACCATGTTCATGTCCGTGACCATGTTCATATCCATGACCATGACCATGACCTTCATCGTGTCCACCTTCGTGAGATTCGACCACAGCGTGTCCACCGTGGTAACTAGTGTGGCCATGGTCAGCTACGTGATGGTGTGTTGGTTCACGATGCACTACAGCATGGAAACCGCTATGTTTGTCAGCTGTATAGTGGACAGTACGCTTATGACCATCAGCATCAATCAACTTGTAGTGTCCGGTTACTTTATGACCATCTCGATGTTCGCTGTGCTCCTTCACATCGCCTGTTTTCTTGTCCTTAACGCCATAGTTGAACTTGTATTCAGCCAGCGAGTCATGACCATCACCATGCCCATGGCCATGTCCGTGCCCATGATGATCGTGGTGATCATGATGATCGTCATGTGAGACCAAGTGTACGGAGGCGTGACTGGAAGCACTGTGATCGCCATGACCGTGTCCATGGTCCCCGTGGCCGTGGCCATGACCATGTTGTCCGTGGTGACCATATGGTGAGGCGCTAACCACAGCCAGTGCCAGGCAACATGTGAACGCAGCGATAATCTATAAAAAAAAAAGTGTAGGCAATTTAGTAGCTAAACTTTAAAATATAGTAAACCAATTAAACTTATGTACCTTAAAGGCCATTGCTCCAAACAAATTTACAAGTTGTGATAGATCAAAGTGAACTGTGCTTAATTTCATTTTTTGCGGAGTTTTTATACCAAATTTGAATGCCAAACAATTTCTTTTTCGTAATTCTTTTCCTTAACCAATTCTTCGCATAGCCACACAAATGCACCTCAAACCGCAAACCGTCTAATTAGTTGGTGTTTGCAAACAAGACCACGCCTACTCGGCAACAAGCTACGACTTACGTTTAGTTCGACTAATGTTGTGCAGTAAAAGTGTTTTCGTACAAATTTTGACACCCAGATATATTTAGTTTATGCGGAGAACTATCACAAAATCCAGTGCGTATCGCAATCAACAGTGCGTATTACGATGCGGAAGGTTATGGGTTCGAGCCTTGGCCAGACCAAGATCGAAAATGAAAGCAAGTTATTTAAATAAAAGAAGAGCTGTCTTCGGCCCTTCCAAAGCCTTTATACCTTTAACGACTAAATTAAATACTAATTCTCATGTTAGACAAATCGTTAGATTATATGATATACTCGTAGACATTCGGGTTCGATAATTTTCTGGGTCAACGCTTATTTGTAAATATGTGTACGCTACCAAATTTTCCCTTTTTAGATACTTTTTCGTGAATTTTTTACCAAAAATACAATATCTGATGCTTTATTGAAGTATTTAGGATCCCAAAATCATATGTTGGATCAAAACGAACTTTAATCTATACCTTTTCCATTACAAAAAAAAAAAAATCAGCGAAATCGGTCTACGTGTACCGGAATATGCGGGATTATACGTTGAAAAAAGTATATTTTCCCGCTTTCCTATATGGATAGGGGTAAGATTTTTTTTCAAACTTCTGGGGGGCTCCAACATCAATCTATACTCTTTTCAATACAAAAAGAATTATAGGAATCGGACTACATGGCATCGGAATATGCGGGATTATGCCTAGAAACGGAAATGGATTATCTCCTTTTTCTAGCCCTCTGGTCTTTTAAACTATTGATGTGAACAATTACCAATAAGAAAAACTTATCAAAATCGGTGCAATCTGTAAAACGTTATGCGTTGTCATAAATAAAAATGAAATATATACGGGCGATTTGAGAATCTCCCTTTTCTTCGGTTATAAATGATATTGATAACATAATCGCCTATGCGGTAAACTTAGCAATTCTACGCAAGAGAAAAATATTATTATAAAGAGGCAAAAAACAAAAAACAAACACTGAAATAAAAGAATTAGTAAAACAAAAGGGTAATTTGCGTAGGGAATGGCAAGCATATCGCTCTTCTTCTGGAAAATTGCGGTTAAAGTCAGCAGAGAGTAAGCTGAAAAGCGTTCTGAGAAAAGCAGGAGATCTTAATGTGAAAGTATAGATAGATAAACTGATGCCAAATTCTACTAAAAAATGTTCACTCTGGTAGACACTTAAGAACTTTAGGCTTCCTTTTAATGTAAGTATGCCAAACAGGAGTAGAATTGGTAACTAAACGCGTAGTAACGAAGAAAAGGTAAATTGTTTTACAAAACATTTAAGAAAGGAGGTATTCCAAATGATGCAACTAATAACATTATGTGGCCTTGAAACTTAGTTTAAGATTGAAACATCCACTCTGGAGCTTATAAATGTTACTCAGCTATTGGACACATAGGAAACTCCGTGCTACGCAGGCTGTTATATATAGGTCTCGCCTAGGCAACACTAAGTTTTGCCAGGTGCAATCTGACATTTCCACTGGAAAGTTTGACATTTTTTAGCATAACATCACTCAGAACGTTTTGTCATTTAATCGTGTATTGTTTTATTTACAGGGAATTAAAAAATTCATCTCGGCCAAAAAATGGAATTAACTCGTGAACATTTTCGTGCGATCATTTTTCACAACTTTCGACGTGGATTATCACGACAAGAGTGCATCGATGAGCTAAAATCTTTGTATGGCTATGAAGCACCATCCTATAGCACTGTGAACAACTGGTACAACGAATTCAATCGTGGCCGACGCTCGCTCAAAGACGAATTCCGGGAAGGTCGTCCAGCCGTTGTGCCAGAAAACATCGATGCCGTACGTGAACTGATAATGCAAGACCGTCATGTAACGTACCTTCAGATAGAGGCATGCCTATGCATTTCTCCCACCAGCATACATTCGATATTGCATGAACACCTGGCCGTTAAAAAGGTTTGTTCTCGTTGGATCCCGCACAATTTGACAATCGCTCAAAAAAATACTCGTGTGGATTGGTGTAAAGAAATGCTGAAAAAATACCAAGACGAGCTAAATCCAAAAAAAAAAAAAAAAAAAAAACATTTTGTTGATAGATATTCGTATTTGCATTATTAGGCCAGAAATATATATAACAGCCTACGAATGACTATACTACACCAAAAATTTGCTAAGAGGTACCTAAATTTAAACTAACACTGCTCTCCAAACTCTTCACACTTGCGTGGAAAAAGGCGCAGATATTAATGATAGCCAAACCAGGCAAAGACCACGCACAGGCGTCTTCTTATATACCAATAATCCTAATCCTGGTTAAATTGTGAGGGCCGATGTTGAATGTGAACCACACCTAAACGCCAAGTTTTTTTCCGAATTTAATTTGACATTTCTCTATTTCAGACTTACTCAATTTGAACCATGGAGAGATACACAATCCCACAACGTGTTAAAGTTATCCAGACTTATTATGAAAATTTTCGAAGAAAATCATCTTCAGTGATGAGGCACATTCTCACCTCAGTGGATTCGTCAATAAACAGATTTGCCGCATTTGGGCGAATGAGAATCCAAGAGTGATTGTCGAAAAACCAATGCACCCACAAAGAGTGACTGTTTGGTGCGGTTTATGGGCTGGCGGCATCATCGGGCCGTATATTTTCCAAAATGAGGCCGGTCAGGCAGTTACTGTGAATGGTGTTCGCTATCGTGAGATGATAACGAATTTTTTATGGCCACAATTGGAAGATATGGATGTGGACGATATGTGGTTTCAGCAGGACGGTGCCACTTGCCACACAGCTAACGAAACAATGGCTCTTTTGCGATGTCAATTGGCCCCCAAGATCATGTGATTTGACACCGTTGGACGTTTTTTTCTGGGGTTATTTGAAAGAAAAGGTGTACGTCGATAAGCCAGCAACAATTCAAGAGCTAAAGGATGAGATAATTCGGCACATTAACGGCATAGAAACTCCATTATGCCTCAGCGTCATCGAAAATTTGGACCATCGTATGGAGGTGTGCCGCCGAGGTCGCGGCGCTCATTTGGCCGATATTTTGTTACATACATAATTGAGTAATACCAATATATCATAATAAAATAAAATTTCAATAATATCCTAAATAGTTTGTGTTTTATTCAAAATCAACATCGGCCCTTGAAAATTTAACCACCCTTTATTATCCTCCTTTTTTCAAATTATTCTAAATAATTCAGCTATCAAAGATCTCATTTTCTCCATCGGAAGAAGTGATACTAGAACACCGATTCGGTTTTCATAAAAATTTTGGTAGTGTAGAAAAGGAAAAAAAATGAAATAGGGAAGGCTGTGCAATATTTCTTGATCTAGCGCAAGCGTTCGACAAAGTTGTGCCTAAAGGTCTATTGTTCAAAATTTATAAAATTTTGCCTATCGGCTTACTGTAAAATAATTGGAATTATCACTAAGAAGTTTCCAATAAAACTGGTGTTCCCTGGGCCTATATTATACATTATATACACTGAACACATATCAGTACCGAAAGTACAAAAATCCATTTTTGCGGATGACTTAGCCATTTTATGCCGTGATAAATGACATGGAAAAGCATCGAAAGCGATAGGGGATAGTTTACTTCACACCGAAGAATGGCTGGGAAACTGGAGAATTGTTTTCGCCTACTAATGAGTGCCCCATAGTTTGAAAAGGGCTCTGAGTTAGCTCCAACTATCACGTTTTTAATTTAGTTTTAAGATTTGCACACTTACTGTTAGGCTTTAGTTCATTTAAGCTTCTTCTTCTTCTTTTATTAGTAACTTATTAAATATAATGTAAAATACATGAACTATTAGTATGAAGCTGATGCCAAGTGGAACAATTGATATTTCGGACATCGATATGAACTAGTTACTGTAGTGTAAACTAGGATCATTATAGTTAACAACGGCTTGCTGGAGATATTCCCTTCAAAAATCTAGTATGCGGTTTTAAAACCTCTCATGAGGCCCCACATCCTGAAAAATATTAAATTCTCCTTGTAGAAGTCGTATTTGAAATAGCTGCTTTCTATCAAAATTCTTTTTGTGGCTAAGTTGGCACAACTGATATCTATACTGACTTTGTGCCTGTTGTCAGACCATTATTTGGCGGTTTTGCAAAGGGTAAAAATATCGAACTGAGAATGTAAAATTTTTAATTGCAAAAACAAATGCCACTTATAAAATTATGAAGAATTGCAATCAAATAATGTGTTCGAACAGACTTTCAATGCGAGGGTTGCCTTTTATATTTTGGGTTTGGGCAGCCCTGATTTTGTAATCTGGCAATTTATGTAAGGTTTAAAATTTTGAACGTTTTGGCATACAGGCGCTATTTGTGTTATTTATAGTAACTTAAAATATTCATCTCGGATAAAAAATGAAATTAAGGACCAGTGTTTATCGATGATATGATGAATTCCATCGAAGTCGCAGCTCACTTCAAGACGAATTTCGTGAAGGTCGTCCAAAATCCGTTGTTTTTCCAGAAATTCTGAAACTGAAACAGAACAGAACAGAAACGGCGCGGTCGTTAAGGCCTATGATATCAATATATATATTACACTCTTGTATAAGATCGTACCTTGTCTATTTAGCTTTGCCTTAACAATATGGCTTCAGTTCCAGCATTTTTCCAAATTGAAGATTGTCTGAAACCTCGTGTTGATTGGACAAGAGAAATGTTAAAAAAAATACGGTAGCGTTGCTTCGAAACACAACAGTCGACTTTATGTGTGTAAAAAAATAAGCATCGTCCAAAAAAAGTTGTTCGCGCGCGAAGCACTTCCAAGCAAGTGGTTGCTATATGTAGTACCACTAGAACTGCGTAGAACAGCTAATTTTGAGTGGTACACAAACCTTCGCCAGTCATCTTTCAGGAAATCGAAGAAACCAACCGCTGAAGACGAATTACTTTTTACCACGACAATGCCAGCTCTCACACATCAACTGAACCAACTGCATTTTTGAGCACTCAAAAATAGATATCAAGAGTCATTCACCAAATAAGATACCTCAATCAGAGAGGCGAAAGGGCTTCGATAATTGGTTCAAAGTAAAGCGAAATTATATCGATTTTAGCGGAGAATATTTTGAAACACAATAAAGCGATTCCCGATGATTAGATTAGATTTTTGTCCCTTTTCGATGTATGAATTGTGTATTTTTGTGATTTAATATTCAAAATAATGAGGCTCCAAATTATTAAAATTCGTCACATGGGTGGTTTTTTCTTAGATTAACATGAAAACTGATCTTCCCTTCGGGACTAGTGGACTAGAGACCTATTCCAAAAACCCGTATTTATTAATCTCTTTACTTGAAATTATTATTTTTTTACGTAAAGTGGATTGATCTTTTTGTAAGAACATACATATTCATGGTACGATTTAGTTAAAATTTTGGATGATATGCCGAAATGTATTACTTCTGTTTACGGTCTTTCGAGGCAAACCATTCGACGAACCATTTTTCGACTTCTTCAAAATTAGCGAAGCACAGCTCTGCAAGGGAGTGTCCCATCGATGCGAAAAGGTGATAGTCGGATGGGGCGAGGTCTGGCGAGTACGGCGGGTGCGATAATATTTCCCAATTAAGTGTTTTTAATGTGTCTTTCACCAGTTTAGCGCTATGAGACGGCGCGTTGTCATGTTGCAAGATAACTTTGCCATGTATTCGGGCCCATTCCGACCGTTTTTCGATCAACGCATGATTCAAATTGATTATTTGTTGTTGGTGGGGATCCGTGTTCACCGTTTCACCAGGTTTTAACAACTCGTAGTACACCACACCACACTCGTCCCACCAAACACAGAGCATTGTCTTACGGCCAAAGCGATTTGGCCTTGCAGTCGATGGGCCAGCTTCACCAGGGGAAACCCATGATTTTTTTCGCTTCGGGTTCTCAAAATAAATCCATTTTTCGTCCCCCGTGATAATTCGATGCAGAAAAGATTTCCTTTCGAATCGTTGAAGCAGCATTTCACAAACGGTTTTTCGATTTTCCAGTTGTCTATCGTTCAGCTGGCGTGGCATCCTTTTTCCATACTTCTGGATCTTTCCCATGGCTTTTAAACGTTGGCAAATTGCTCCTCGAGTCACATGTAGTGTTTCTGCCAATTGTTATTGCAATTGGGTTGGGTCAACATGCAATTCCTCGGCTTCGAACTTTTTTGCTGCACCAGGATGTTCATTGTCTGTCAAATCGAAATCTCCACTTTTAAATTGACGAAACCATGTCTCACATGTTCTAATCACTGGAGCATGTTCACCATAAGTTTCTACCAGCAACCGGTGAGCTTCAGCTGCTTTTTTCTTTTGATGAAATAAGAAAAGCAACGAATGCGATGCGAAATGCGATTTACTTGGAACGAAACTCGACATATTCACTGAGGTAAACAAATATGACGCTATTATTTTGGCTTAATGTGACTTGCGTATTTTTGTAGGTTAATGTCAATAGAAAAAAATTACATACATGCCAAATCATAGAAATTTATACATATTGCTAGCGACAACTACTAGTAAAACCGGCACACTTCAACAAAAACACCAGGTAAGTGTGAATAATCATACATAGATCCGAGGCATTCACATTGATATTTTCCAGCGAAGAAGTGACGCACACATACCAATAAGGAGTAAGATCAATCTTATATATAAAAATCTTATGTCCGCATGGAAAAATCCACTAATTTCCAAAAATCTCCAAAAGTTACCGACCGAATGACTTGAAATTTCATCAGATTGTTTCTATGATACCTGGAAAAGTTTACAAGAAAAAAATTCGGAAGTGGACCGGGAACTGACCTATTCGCAAAAATCATATTTGCTGTGCTTAAGTTAACAGGAAGACTACATTTCTCTCCCGGAAGTGGACCGTGGTTAGATTTATTCAAAAAAACTTATTAATGTATCGATTTACTTGAAATTCGATGCATAGATGTGTTTTTGCTTAGATTAACAGGAAGACTCTTATACTTTCCGGGAAGTGGACCAGGGACTGACCTATTCGAAAAAATCGTATGTATAGTTCGACATTACTTGAAATTCGTTACATAGTTGGCTTTTTGCTTGGACCAGGATCCGACCTATTGAAAAAAATCAAACTTCTCTGCTCTCCGGGGAGTGAACCAGTGTCAATGGTTAAACCAAAATTGTTATATTCTCACAAGTATTGAGTGAATAAAGTTATGATAAAAAGATATCCCACGATTAATTTTTCATATCTTCAATGAATATGTGCGACAGCGAAGCGTTGCAGGGTATAGCTAGTAATATTTAATAAAAAGCATAATTTTTTAACTTAGATCATGTTTAATTAGCGGGTTTTTATCACTGTTTCCAATACTAATAAATAAATAAAATAATAAATAAATTGGACAAAATACAGAAAGACACATCAATGTTTTGCCGGGCCTGCTAATGTTTTATATTTTATATAAATACGTAACTTCCTGTACATGTATTGTGAGACTTAAGAAATATTCAGTAACAGTTAATAAATCATTAGTTAACAACAACCAATTAACTTATAATAAGACAAGACAGACAGCATCTGAAGAAAACTACGTATCTTTCCTTTCACTTTGTGTGTACTCCCTAAGCATTTTGAGACATTTTGAGACTGCGTCCTAATTCGTCAAAAAATACGAGATTTATTTATGCTGCAAATAACTATGGTGTTTGGCAAAATTGCATGCTCAGATACTATACATATATATTATATATGCGAAAATTACGATATTTAGCAATGAATGCAAGGAGAAGTTCAAACGGATTGATTTGAATTCGGATTGTCCACAATTTAGCCTACACTCAACTTTTTTTATTTCAAAAAATGACGATAAAATAGTGGAAATCGTCGAGTCTAATCCTCATACGAGCCCCGCTTTGGTTGCCCAAAAGCTAAACGTTGCACAAAAATGGTTAGAAACCACTTGGGTTTTTGGTGGGGTTGGCAAGGAATCATCCACTATGAATTGCTCCCCTATGGTCAAACTCATCACTCGGACCTTCATTGTTAGCACTTGAACTGCCTTAAGGAAGGAAGGAAGGAAGTAGATCAAGACCTAATTGAACGATGTGCTGTACTATTAATATTGAAATTTAGGGCACGCGAAATTAAAATGGCCAAAGATCTTGCTACTGTTAATAATTGAAAGTGTTTTTGTATGGATTGGGGAATTATCCAAGGAAACTTCTGGATAATAACTTAAGGATATATTCAGTAGATGTATTTATCGACACTCGCTCCATACAAGCTCGACCATTGTGCATTATAGCGAATTATCTCTACTTTATGTACCATCTGTTCTGTATTCACCTGGTGTGGCTCCATTTCCCCACTGAGACGCCCGTTTTCAATCAATTGAAGATATAAAGTATATTTCGTCACGAGAACTGAAGTAGATTCCAGAGAATGGGTTAAAAAAATATTTTGATGCTTAGATTAGTTGTTCAAAAGGTGATGCAATATAAATATTTGGATAATAAATAAACATTTTGTGTTTCATACACTGTACTCTTCTGACAGGTTACTATTCTCTAAGTCCCTTTAAGTCTTTCTCTGCAAATGCGCTTAAAAATGAATAAAATTATTAAATACCGATTTATTTAAATATCGATACCATACAAATATATTCGGCATATAATTGTTTCAACAATAAATTTAAACATATTTAACTTGCTTTCCAAGAATATTTGATTTCGCCTTAAAAGCATGGCGAAGTGAAGTGGAAGCCAAAGCTTGCAATTATATGTATTACTTTTGTAATTTATTTATTTTTTTTTAACATATGTAATATTTGAAGTTATTAAAAGTTCGCAACAACAATAACATAACAACAATAACAGTTGTTATAAATAAAACCATAAAATTCGCAATTATACACTTAATTGGGCAGAATAAGCGCTTGTTGTTGGTTTAATTGTGAGGAAAAATAACAAAGCAACACAAAAAATGCGCACGAAAATATAAATGATGAAAGTGTGAATGAATGTTGCATATGTTAATGTGTGTTTACATATAAATTTACTTGTATATATGTATATATTTGACTGTGCATCTTTGAGGCGTAGCTTAAGCCAGTTTGACTTGGTCAAGTGCTACTGTGGGCCATAAGGCTCAGTGTGGTGTACGTGTGAGTGTAAAAATGTGTTTGTAAGTATGCATGCTGATATATAATAAATAAATGTTTATGCATATATATATATATATGTGTATATATATTTATCTGTAGTCTTACTAGTAACGAGGGGAAATCCCAACAAGTGAAATAAATTGCTTGTGTTTGTTTTCACTTGTCTACCGAATATGCAACTATAAGCCGTTGTACATATATATATATATACTCATATATATATATATGTATGAATTTACGTAGTTATATTGCGTATTTATATGTATAAATAATCTCTTGCATAAATGAAGTAATGTATTTACAAGTACCATGCATAATCACTCATATAAATCTATATGTACATATATACGAGTATACATATGTATTTATGCTTACCACCCCACACTTGTTTACAAGTGCACTTGTATTTTTCTGTTGTGAAGTAATGCTCACTTTTGCTACTACCCACATACATAAAATACTTTTATACATTTTTTCAAATTATTTTTTTGCCATTCCCTCGTTTTTTCCTTACTTTTTGTTATTTTCATAATCCCCACTGTTGGGAATTTTATATTGACGAATGCTGCATGAGTGTGTGAATGAATGAGTGATTGTTATATGTAAATATTCATACATACACATGCATATGTACATAATGGATGAGTGCATAAGTTCGTGCCCGATTTCAAGTGCAAACTAAAATTGAAATTTTTTAAGAAAGCGCTTTTATTAATCAATTATGTATTCGCCATCATGTTCGGCAATCCACTCCCAACGTTCAACCAATTTACGGATGCCTGATTCATAGAAATCGCGCGGTTTCTCATTGAAAAAGGTGTCAAGGTGGTTTTTGACGTCTTCCACATTTTTAAATTTTTTTCCATTCAAATTGTTCTGCAGCGATCGAAACAAGTGATAATCAGAAGGTGCAATGTCGGGTGAATATGGGTGATGCGGCATGATTTCCCAATTCAACTCCTTCAGTTTGGCCAGGGTCGGTTTTGCAAAATGTGGCCTGGCGTTGTCATGATGGAAAAGAACTCCTTTGCGATTGGCCAAAATCGGACGTTTTTCATCAATTGCTTTCTTCAATTCGACCAATTGCTGACAATACTTGTTGGCAGTGATCGTTTCTCCAGCTGGCAAGAGCTCAAAATGGATCACGCCTCGGATATCCCACCAAATGCACAGCAGTACCTTCATCGGATGCAATCCACCTTTCGACATCGGTTCCGCCCCTTCGTGTGCCTGTTTCCATGTTCTTTTGCGTTGAACATTGTTGTACAGGACCCATTTTTCATCACCAGTCACGAGCCGATCCAAAAAAGGTTCGTTTTTGATCCGTCGAAGCAAAGAAATTGCTGTTGACATACGGTCCACTTTATTCTTTTCACTCAACTGATGTGGCACCCATGTATCGAGCTTCAAAGTGTACCCACCCTTTTTTAAACGACGAAACGCAGTTGATTTGTTGACGTTCAATTCACTGGCAACCTCTTCCGTCGAAATACGTGAGTTATTCGCAACTAAAGTCCTTAGAACATCGTCATCAAGCTCAGAAGGCCGTCCACTGCGAGGTTGATCTTCGAGGTTAAAATCTCCAGAACGAAATTTCGCGAACCATTTCTTTACTGTGCGGAGTGCTGGAGCACGGTCCAAATAAACTTCGCGAATATCTTTAGTTGCAGCGCCCACTGTTTTTCCTTTGCGGAATTCGTATAACATAATATGACGCATATGATCTTTTTCGTTGTTCATCTTCCATGCGTTTTTTCACTAAGCAACTCAAATCAAAATGAAGTTATTTTATACTTGATTTACAGTTCAGACTGTCACCTTTCCAACGATATATAATATGTATATATTTCTTTCACAAGCGCCACTCTCAAACGATTCGTACGGCATCCAGCGGAATCGGGCACGAACTTATGCACTCATCCAATACAAACGTGTATATTTTTTAATATAATTTAACCATAAATTAAACGTATTGTTTTGTGCTTGATTTTTTCTTGTTTTTGCGTTATTCCAAGTAGACTTGCATACACATACATATATTTATAGCAATGCATGCTTACACAAATATGCACACAAATCTCCACACATATATAAAAATATAGTAATCAAATGCAAGAAATTTATATGCAGTTTAAACTTCATGTCTCTTTTCGGTAGCTGCCACTGTGACCGGTACGCCATGTCGTATGAGTAATGTAAATTGTTCATTCAGCACAGGTAAACAATGGTAAACAATTGGACAGCTTATTCCATTGGGAATTTTTTCACCTGCACTATTTGCTTAACAAATACAATGGTTGGCAAATATGTAAGATTTTGTAAATATCAGATAACTGATTTTGGTTATTCTAAGCAAGTTAGAGTGAATCATCAAGTGATTTAATAAAAATGTGTAAAAATTGCGGAAAATGTACAATAATAAAATGTTTCAATGGTTTAAATGTGATGTATTTATTAAATAAAATGAAATTTTCTTATTTAAAACGTGGAAATTTCTTTGAAATTGGCAGTTTACTATTTTAGTTGTTCGGTTAATACCTGACAAATGGATGGACAAAAAAAAAAAACTAAGTATATTACCTAAGGACCGAAAAAATAATAAAAACCCTCTGGATAAACTGCAATTTGATAGAATAGTGAATAAGCTAAGAAAGACTTTTTCAAAGATTTCTGCGAACTCCAATTACATATGAAATTGCAACCAAATGCTGGATATCTGAGAACCAAATTGAAAGCTTATCGTTATATATCGAACACCTGGAAAATCGTGTGAGCCAAAAAGTTGGAATTGGCAATAAAATATTTATACAGAGTGTAGCATCTGTAGCGATAGCATTTGAAACTTGTTCGGCCAGACATTTTAGACTATTTTGTACAATACATCAACTAACACCGATACAACGAAACGAAGCGTGCTGCATGGTGATACCGAGTTTTGGTTCAAAATTATCATGATTGATGAAGCTCTCTACGATCAAAAAGTGACAATTTGGAGCGACGTATCGGCCAAAAAGCGATGTCATGGCTCACTACTGGTTCCAATAGATAGAACCACAGCGCCAAATACCCCGATGTTCAGCCGACTGGCCGCCGCCCTCACTCGACTTGACCCCGCCTAACATCTTTTTGTAGGGATATTTGAAGAGCAAAGTTTACATCGACAAGCCGCAGACCATAGTTCTGCTCAAAGCCAATATTCGCCTATTACCACCAAGACGCTGCAAAATGCTTTGCATTTGTTGGTTATTATATTCAAAACATAATATAGGTAAATAAAAACAAGAAAAGAAAAAGAACAAAAGAATAGGTTTTAATAAAAAGTTATTTAAGCTTCCAAAGCTATCAAAACAGATAGCGCATTCTGTAATAGCAAAATTATTCTTCATATCAAAAAGAGGAAGGGCCAGTCATGTGAATCCAAAAGACTTTAGCATCACTTTGTTTCTTCTAAAAATCTGTGAGATCTTGTTTGCTAAGGAAGCAATATGTTTATTATAAAACTAAATCCGTCGAGTGCTGTGTCGAATTAGCTTGTACTAAGAAAAGTCTTGCTTGCAAGGTAAACACATTAGACATTTTTCTCGACATAGAGGGAACTTTTAACAACATACATATTCTCCGAAGTTGTAATAAGTGCCCTTCAAGAAATGGGGCTTGAACTACCTCAGATACACCATGATGATATCACACTAAATGATATACTTCAAAACTGGTATAAGGATAGAGGTCTGGGCATCAACATAGCTACAATAAAACCGAAGTTATCAACTACCATCCCCCTGGTTTCTATGTGAAATCAGCAAGCAGCAACACAATTAGACTGCATAAAAAGTCAGCATATTGATAACATTTTTTCCAAAGTAAACTACTAATTCTCATAGACCTTTCAAACTTCTACATTGAAGAAAAACGACATTCAGTGAAATTCTCGGTTAAAAAAGTAGCCAGCTGGTTGAAAGAGTACCGGCTCGAAATGAATGTGCAAGTCGATGACGTCAAAATTTCGACTGTCAATAACCTGAAAATACTGGGAATGGAGTTCAACAGCCTATACTTTTTCACTCTGCACACGATCGGGACTGTCGCGAGAGCCACAACAAAATCCTCAAAACGTTGGTAGTAACAGGGTGAGCAACCTGCAGGCACTAACGCCATTCACGAGGAACTCTTTACTAATTTCTTACCGGAGCTGCCTCGTGAGACCGTTGTATTGATGGCACAATAAAGTTCTGCATACTATAGTAGATGCAAACCCTACTCATCCAACCTAGAACCCGACATACTTATGGTAATGCAGGTCCTGCATGTAGTGAATTTCCACACGATTCTAATTACCTTTTTAGTGGGACCACAAAAATTATTCTCACACTGCTCTGAACCCATCAAAATAGCTTATTTTATTGTATAAAGTATGTCCAAATATTAACACTGACACAAATTATGGAGGATTACAATTTCAGCTTTGACAATCTCTTAAAATCGAATGTGAGAATGCAAGCCAACATTTGCAACAAGACCTTGATCTGGGTGATTGAACCCAGGAATATCCCAGGCAACTATTGTACTTAGCAGCGCGTGATTTTCTTCCTAATTCTTGAAGAAAGATTGCGGCACACATTTTCACAACCTTTATGATTTTAGACTCTTTCATGTAGTCCCCACTGCTTTCTAGTGTCACATATTTTTAATAAAGGTTTCTATATCTGCTCTCACTTCTTCAATTTTAGGCATGAAAAATTAATTATCCTAAGCACTTTTAATGCCGTTACCCCAGAAAGAACAATAAGTTTCGTCATTGAAACTAGACAGAACAGCCGTGTACCATAATAATCAGTCTCGTTGCGCTTTCTCTCCACCTAGACTTTCACATTTCCGAACAACTTATACGTTCTCCTGCTTGTCTCATGCTTTATCCTTTCTGCTTATACTTTTCAGCCCTTATTCATTTCGCTCTTCTGTTGTGACTCGTATTCCAATGACTATTACTGTCTTCGGCCCTTTTCATGCCTAGATTTTTTCTTCTAGCGTGGTGTGCTTCGCATCGGCTGATTTTTCTCACATCACCACTTTGAAGAATATTTCGTCTTGTTTCTTTCATTCCTTTATATTCGTTTAGGGCATTTGCATACAGTCTTGCTAGAGAGCTAAGAATATTATCCTCCAGACAGTTGTTAATAGAGCGCAGTGGGGACTACATTGCTTCAGGCATTCCCTAGCATCATTTTGTAACAAGCTCTTATAATACTGCTGGGGATTCTCTATGCAGTCTGTTTCGGCACTCGATAGTACTATAGAAAGGTCTGCGCCTCTCCGAGCTTCGGCGGTACTACTAATCATATTCTGTTGTATATATTTGCTTCTGTTATTTATAAGTTTCTCGTATTGTTTTTTATTTTCGACTACAAAGGGACATAGTCTGTCGACCACAGCAGACAACAAAAAAATATGTATTCTCAGCATATTTATCTGCATCTTTTGTATAAAATCAACTTTTTTCTTTGATTTGTATGCGCCCCTTAATCTTGATTATAAGCTCAATTAAATCAGTGCGGGATTTTACGACGCCCAATAACATTGATAGGCAATTCTACAAACCCACTTATTTATAAAGCAATTTAAAATAATAACTCCCACACATCGCCAAATTAACTCAGCTAAAACTAATTTCGAATATATGTATGTAATGATTATAAAATTTAATATATGTGAGTAAAGTTTGACAGTTTGCTGGCAAAAGTATTGTGATTACTTTAGCACTTGCGAACTTTTAATGACGACAATCAAATGGTAGCCATTAAAATCACAAGCTCTTAAGACCAACTAAATAATTTAGAATCTGCTGAGAGTATTTAATTTAATATAACCAGGTTTACATTAAAAGTTATGACAAGAAATAAATTGAGGAATATGGTGGCAATATCGCTGGTTGGAAGTGAAGTTGATATTTTATATGAATTAATTAAATTAAATTTGCTAACAGATTTATTTCTCTCGCGCTATTCACTGCACACACAAGGAATTAAGTAGGTACACTTTTCCTGCTGTGGCTGAGAATAATTATTTTCGAACTATATCCTTATAGGTTTGTTAGTGAATTTAGTTCGTCAAATATAAAAGTTAAAATTTCGAAAAAGAAATACAAAATAAAAAAATAAAAATGGTAGAATTGTCAAATGTTTTGAAGATCACCACCGCTACTAATACGACTTTCTATGCTTTCTGGAGACCTAGTCCAGCCTGTGCATGAATATCCTATATATAGCATGTAGTTATATAGTATAAAGTCGATAAATTGTAGTATCCATACTTTTCTGACTGGTATTTTCCAGTATTTGCCGTATGGTGAAATATCAGGATATTGGTCGTTCTACCAGATCTGAAGCCATACTGATAAAGTTCTATCAGTTCATGGTATTGAGAAGGCTTAACCCACGGTAATTTTTACATACTGCTTGTTATAAATTAGGCAGAATACACTATGTTTCCATTGACGGACCTTCTTTGGTTACTACATGAAAATGCTCTGGCATCGAAACCTACTGTAAGCCGTCGCAACTTTCTATAGAATTTTCGAGCATTGCCCCCTCTCGGCTAGCTTTTCAAGCTCTTTATACACACGGATTTTGATTTCTTCCCATGTTTTTATCTGCTTGAGCATCTCATCACTGTGTGAACATGGTGGGTTCGAGCTGATATTTGGACTTGGGACGTGCGTGCCCTACGTCTAGGATACTGGCTAAATATCCGTCTGTTTACCACAATACTCATATGATCGATATGGTGTTGGTTTTTTCTTGTAAGGAAATCTATTACTACTGACAACTATGTTTTCGGTTCCGGCGAAGTCGAACAGCCTCAACTCAGTTGGGGAGTCCCAAAATTAACGCATAACCTTAGTTAAATGAAAAACATAATTTTTAATCTTCAGTTTGTAATTTTTCATTGGTCATATAGTCTTTCTCTTCCATCGGAAATTGGGCTCAAGTCAATGACGTGTTGAAAAACTTTGATTTAATGGGATTTGCGTCAAAGCGTTCGCAGAATGTGGTGAACGATAGTACTCGATGTCGGACGTTAAATTTGCGCTCGTTTATATGACCGCTGTAGTATATGTCACGAGAACCTACTCGTTGCCATCCTCGTTCCGTCTATCGTCTCTCTTAGATGGCGTTAATGTCAAGAGTCCGGCCAATCCATACGGTTACCGTAATCGTCTTCAAAATTGGAGGAATTCGTCAGAAGCTGTTGTAATGTTTTCATTGGAGCTGTGCTCAATATTGTGGGTTCCAAGCCCAGTGTAAAATCTCATTAGATTAAATTATTTGAACAGTACTTGTAAGGCGTTTGTTATTAATGCTCTTGAACTCTAATGAGCAGCAATCCACTCATCATCAGTTGTGGCAGTTTTAGTTGGCAATGGGAGACTGTGGGGATTTGGCCATAGTGTGTTATTTTCAATCACAAACAGAACCAACTGGAGTTAGAAATTCTTCAAATAACAATAAATTTGCCAAGGTCTATTTTGGTGGAGTCATTTAAGTAACATATCTGAGTCATTTACTGTACATCATTTTCATTTTGACATTTATTTTAAATCTTTGCGTTATTTCTTTAACAAACGGCTAAGTAATTATGGAGTTTAAGACATTGCAAGAATCGAGCAATCTTTGAGGTCATTTTAAATAATTTTCAAAATCAAATATCAAAACGCTGCTTTTTGAATTTTTGACTGCTGATATCTACAGTCTCACCTATATAGGTGACGTGCGCAGACAAACTTTCAAGTTTTATAAAATGACGTTTGTCTAGTTGCAGTTGACTCTTGCTCTATTAGATAAAATAATTGTGAAATAGAGATTGAAAATATGACATGAAAGCTTATAGATAGACGAATAGAACAAAAAAAAAAAAAATGGATAATCCTGTCAAGAATAATTGCAAGTTTGATCATATGGAAAATCCATTAATATGCTCAGGCGACTATGTACAATACATATGTAACTAAGATTATATGGAAAAAATTGTCAAAGCTTTCATTTTGATATCGGCCGAGCCCTATTGTCTTTAGCTTCATATGTCGGAATAGGTAGCACTGCGAGCATACTAAATCCACGCCCACGGCATTTGCTACAATCATTTCTAGTGAGTTTCAAGCGCCAAGATTCGGTTTTTTTTATGTAATGATGTAATCAACTTAAATGTATCTGTAGTCTTATTCGCCGTCTCATGCAATAATAGATAACAGTCCAACAGGATTGCGATTTTAGGGTATGCACCTGGAATGTTCGATCCCTTAATTGGGAAAGTGCCGCTGTCCAGCTGGTCGATGTCCTCATAAAGTTAAAGGCTGACATCACTGCCGTCCAAGAATTGCGATGGACGGGACAAGAACGGAAGAAGGTGGGTCCTTCGGAAATTTACTACAGCGGCCATAAAAAGGAGTGCAAATTTGGAGTCGGATTCGTGGTGGGAGAGAGACTCTGTCGCCGAGTACTGGAATTCACTCAGGTGGATGAACGTCTAGCCACAATTCGCAGACACAATTTTTCAACACCACTCTAATTTGCGCCCACGCCACGATGGAAGAGAAGGATGACTTGACCAAAGATGCCTTTTACGAGCCTTTTATGAGCGCTGCCCCCGCCACGACGTCGAAATTGTGCTTGGCGACTTCAACGCTAGGGTGGGCGAAGAAGGTATCTTTGGTACGATGGTCGGAAAATTCAGCCTCCACGACGAAACATCTCCAAATTGGCTGAGGCTGATCGACTTCGCCGAGGCCCGAAATATGGTTGTCTGTAGCACTAGATTCCAGCATAAAAAAATTCACCAAGCTACTTGGCTGTCTCCAGATCGAAAAACTTTCAACCAGATCGATCATGTTGTGATAGACGGAAGACATGTATCCAGTGTTTTAGATGTGCGTACGTTCTGAGGTCCCAACATTGACTCGGATCACTATCTTGTCGCAGCGTTGATACACACGAGTCTCTGTGTTTCGAAGAACGCCCATTAACAAACACAAGGAAGGTTCGCTGCAATCACAGCAGACTGCCAAGCGGTTTTCTACTTGACTTGCACACCTGTTCTCTGAGAGTACTCATCAGCAACCCGGTATAAGGGAACTGTGGGACGGCATTGCAAACTCCCTGCGTACAGCTGCGAACGAAACCATTGGATTTCGGAAAGGTCGCAAAAACAGATGGTACGATGAGGACTGCCGTGTCGCAGTGGAGAGAAAACAGACTGCTTACCTCGCAACCTTGCGATCGACCACAACACGCAGGGGGGTGGGATAGATACCGAGAACTGAAGAGGGAAGCAAGACGCATCTGCAGACAAAAAAAGAAATAGTACGTATGCGCGAGTATGAGGAGCTTGAGAAACTGGCCGACAAGGGTAACGCTCGAAAATTCTACGAAAAGATACGGCGACTTACAGAAGGTTTCAAGACCGGAGCAAACTCTTGTAGGACCCAGAGAGGTGAGCTAGTGACAGATGCCTAGAGTATACTCGATTTATGGTGGGAGCACTTCTCCAGCCTGCTGAATGGCAGTGAAGAGGAAACACGCGGAGATGGTGAACCCGAAACTCCAATTGATGAAGATGGAAAAGTTGTTCCGTTACCCGACTGTGAAGAAGTCCGAATAGCAATCGTTCGCTTAAAAAACAACAAAGCGGCAGGGGCCGATGGATTACCGGCCGAGCTATTCAAATACGACGGTGAAGAACTGATCAAGTGCATGCATCAGCTTCTTTTCAAAATATGGTCGGATGAAAGCATGCCCGATGATTGGAATTTAAGTGTGCTCTGCCCGATCCACAAAAAAGGCGATCCCACAGTCTGCGCCAATTACCGTGGAATAAGCCTTCTTAATATCGCATATAAGGTCCTATCAAGCGTATTGTGTGAAAGGCTAAAGCCCACCGTCAACAAACTGATTGGACCTTATCATTGTGGCTTTAGACCTGGTAAGTCAACCATTGACCAGATATTCACCATGCGCCAAATCTTGGAAAAGACCCGTGAAAAGAGAATCGACACCCACCACCTTTTCGTCGATTTTAAAGCCGCCTTCGATAGCACGAATAGGAGCTGCCTTTATGCCGCTATGTCTGAATTTGGAATCCCCGCAAAACATATACGGCTCCGTCAGGATCGGGAAGGACCTCTCCGAGCCGTTCGATACCAAACGAGGTTTCAGACATGGTGATTCCTTATCGTGTGACTTTTTTAATTTAATGCTGGAGAAAATAATACGAGCTGCAGAGCTAAATAGAGAAGGTACAATCTTCTATAAGAGTGTACAACTGCTGGCGTACGCCGATGATATCAACATTATTGGCCTCAACCGCGCCATGAGTTCTGCTTTCTCCAGGCTTGATAAAGAAGCGAAGCGAATGGGCCTGGTAGTGAATGAGGGTAGTACGAAATGTCCCCTGTCATCAAACAAACAGTCATCACATTCGCGTCTCGGATCCCACGTCACTGTTGACAGTCATAACCTCGAGGTCGTAGATAATTTCGTCTATCTAGAAACCAGCATCAACACCGATAATAATGTCAGTCTTGAAATCCAACGCAGAATCACTCTTAGACTAAGTAGGCAATTGAAAAGTAAAGTCCTATCTCGGCGAATGAAAACTAAACTCTACAAGTCGCTCATCATACCGGTCCTACTATATGGCGCAGAAACGTGGACGATGTCAACATGTGATGAGTCGGCTCTAGGAATCTTCGAAAGAAAAGGTTTGTGAATGATTTATGGTCCTTTGCGCATTGACAACGGCGAATACCGCAGACGATGGAACGATGAGCTTGACATAGTTCAGTGAACGAAGAGACAACATCAGCGCTGGCTAGGTCATGTCGTCCGAATGGATGAAAGGACTCCAGCTTTGAAAGTATTCGTTGCAGTACCCGTTGGTGGAAGCAGAGGAAGGGGAAGACCTCCATTCCGTTGGAAGGATCAGGTGGAGAGTGACCTGGCCTCACTTGGTATTTCCAACTAGCGTCAGACAGCGAAAAGAAAAGAGGAATGGCGCGCTGTAATTGATTCGGCTATTATTCTATTTTTGGCAAAAAGTTAGCAACACGGAAACTCTGCATCAATCAGGTTAAATCCAAATCAGCTGATTTCAACTCAACCCGCGTTTATGCTACCGAGTTAACGCTTCAATATATATGTAGAGAAAATGTGTATAATCTACCCGAGTAGACGCTTTAACTCGTGGTGAAAAAGTTTTTATGCTTGCGAGTTTACTCTATCCGAGTAGAATAAACTCGAATAGAAATGATGCATAAAAGTCTGAGTTAAAACAAAATTTTTGGTGTCGAGCAAACCATCAAGACGAACAGCACACGTCGACGGTGGAGATAGTCAAAAAATTGCTTAAGCGGTCACAAAACCTCAATTACTTATCCTTTATAATCATATAGAAGAGATAAAGCTGGATTTAGTGGAAAACAATAAGACATCTCCAGTTCTCATGAGTTGACTTAAGACGTTTAATGAAAAGTTGGCCTCTATTGAACCAGCTTCTTTCTGTTCCTCTTCATGTAATAATTTTATTCATAAGTAAATAATATTTACCTATTGTATATAAGCTGGTAATAGTTATTGCAAAATCTATAAATTGCCAACAAGCAATCAATTGCGTATACGAGTATGTAAGTATATGTATCTATGTACGTACGATATACCTATAATTACGTCGCTACGAACGCACTTTACACAAACACTGTGAATTCAATACCAATTGAAATGCTTTCAATAAGTATATTTCGTCCGTGAATTTCTCGCATTAATGCACTAAAATTAATTCACATCAGTGCATTTGTGCCAGCATTATACGCAACGCACGCCCCCGCCGTCGCCGCCGCCGCCACCCATTATTAGTGAGTTCCGTAAATGCTGTCAGCAAATGTTATAATTTGTGTATACCTATACCTATATACATGCTGTTGTTGTTGTCGGTCGGCTGACGCTATTGCAACTATCGCCACACAAACCAACGAACCACCAACCTGGCAACTCGGTTTGAGGTCGCCACCCACCAATTTATATCCCATTTATAATTATGTGATCATTCAAAACAGTTGAAGTGGAATGTGGAAGAGTCGCTGACACTAATTCAACAGTAATAACCGGAGGTGACAGAATTTATCAACGCCATGTAATTACAAATACAAATGAGTGTATGTAAGGTTGAAATAATTTTTAGTAAGCGCCTTGATGGAAACGAATGTGAGCAGTCGTGCAAGGGAAATTTCCGAAATTAAACTAAAATTGAAAAGAATTTGAAAGAAGAGATCTAAATAGATATGACTTTTCTTCGCCGGTAAAAGTTACTTTTTCACCTGAATACTGTGCTCCCATCTTACAAAAAAATAGTTGGTTGGCTATCAAATCAATAACATAAAATAATAAACTACTCCACTTTGAGCGATTTGACTTGAACGTTCAAAAATGATTTACGAATTAAATAAACAGGTACAGAATTTAAACACTCCTTCTCTTGTATTTTCTTTTATGCTTTAAGAAATTTTCGCCACGAATTAGAATGACAGATCAAAGAGGGAGTTAGATCCGATAACCTTTTCGAGAGTTAAAAATTGTATTGCTAAAATCTAGGGCACGTCCTAGGCAACAAATTGGACTGGAGAGACAACGTAGATCAGAGTAACGAGAAGGCTGATAACGCTCGCCCAAGTGTTCTCTCAATAAATTCATTGACTGATGGAATGGGTGGGAAGTGGCGCCGTCTTTTGAAACAACATGTCGCCGAAATTACGAGCTTTATGTCATGTCGCGCCACTTACTGCTACGTTCTCACCGGCATCATTTTTGAAAAAATATGGTCCGATGATACCACCGGCCCACAAACCACACCAAACCGTTGTTTTTTCTGGAGAAATGACAGCTCTTGAATCTCTTCAGGTTGATCTCCGCGCCAAATACGACAATTTTGATTGTTTACATATCCATGGAGACATGGGAAAATCGAGCGGCTTCAGTTCTTTCACAGGCTGTATTTTGTACGCTTTCAATTTAAGATCTCGTCGTAAAATCCGACAAGTCGTTCCATACGCCAGTCCGAGTTACTGCGAACGGCGCTGAATCGACTCTCCACGGTTGAACTTGTTGCAGTTGAACTTGCCAGGAAAGGTACGAACAAGCAGATTCTTTTCAATAAAAAACGCTTGAATGTCTATAAACACCACACAACGACTTGTCGCAAATCTAGCAATAACGATCGAAATGGGACAAAAAGAGATCACGAGAGATACTACTTAGAAAGGAAGACATTATAAGAGTTTGGCAGGCCAAGACTGTGATGATGAAATAATAATCACTTATCTCTTAAACAACTACTATGCTTTGGACAGTGTAAGTTTCGAAATTTCGTGATCACATTTTTCTATGATATATCCAAGGTAACAAAGTAATTGACTTAATGGAGTTCTTTCGAGAGTGGAAGCAGTAGGATAAAAAAGTCTAATAATAGCCAGCTTCTTGAGTAAAATTTATGTACACAGGAGAAGCCTCGTTAGTTGCTGTCATTGCCTGATCGGGTATCTCTGATCAAGTTCTCTTAGATCTGCTGGCCCGTTATGTTATCCAAAGGTGGTTCTATGAAAAATACTACTCTCATCTTTCTAAATCCTGAGACAATTTAGTGCGTTTTATGAAACCCAAAATATTGCTGACAATTACTTAAGCTAATTCTGGCTGAAGTAAAGCCCTACCGACTCTTCATCATCTACGTCCCTAGAACTATGTGAAGGTGTCGTTAGAGAAGTAGTTCATCCACATACAATGAGTCCCCATCAGATAAGTTCCGGTTGTTACACCGATTTTGATGCTAATGGATGTCCGTTTTCGAAAGAGTAGAGACTTTGCTCTCTTCTCTTCGATCAATGCCAAGATATGTTTGGTTGCAAAAACATGTTACCCTGTGATTTACTATTGATGGTATTTGGTGGCGAGCCATCTAAGCAGACATTTTGCAGAGGAAAAAAGTATGACTACATCGTGTACAGAATTTACCTTAGATAGAACCGTGTTCCTTCTAGTTGACACCTTGGTCTAACAGTTTCTTAGGATAGTGTCCGGGGATCCAAACCACGAATTTTTCGCATATAGGCAGGAAAATGCAGTTTGTGCAGGTAATTTTGGAGTAAATTACTCGTACATAGTACTTGGAAGAGTTTTCACGTCATCTTAGGTTCCAAAGCAATATGTTAACAGTGAGGCAAGAGAGAAGGACTGAGAAGGCTGTACTCCATGAGGTGCCTATTATTTTATATCTGACTACAGAGCTGACACTTTTAGCTTGCTTTAGGAAAAAAGTACGCGTAATTTTATTTATAAATATTTGTTTGTTTGGCGTCAATTTTAATATGGAGCCCACAAAAGAACATTTTCGCCATTTCTTACTTTATTATTTCCTTAAAGGAAAAAATGCAGCGCAGGTTGCTAAAAAATTGCATAATATAATTTGTATGGTGATAAGGCCTTAAAAGAAGCACAGTGTCGAAGTTGGTTTGTCAAATTCCGTTCGGGAGATTTTTCACTCAAAGATAAGCCACGTTCAGGTCGGCCAAGTGAAGTTGATGATGACGATATGACGATATCAAGGCTTTAATCAAATCGGATCGTCATGTAACTGAACGTGAGACTGGGGAGATGTGAAGTTTAAGTTTCTTTTGGGGCAACCCAATATTTACGTTATCCATCATTTGTTTTAGGTTCTAGTGAATTAATGAAAAAGCGTGACCCTACCCACCCGGGAAAGTGGGTGCTCACTAGAGTGTTCTAGGAGCTCAGTAGAGTAAGATGTTATTCATTCAATGATTGACTACTGGATGTAGATCTTGTAGAGCACTTTCTTCTCTCCTCAGAAGGCATTCCAAAATTCTCTTTGAGGTTGTGTTCTTTTTCATTAGATGCTTGATCTAATCCTAATTAAGGGATAAGTGATAGTTGTATCCACTGATGCCACTGAGTAGTCACACGAGTTTAATTCACAGACTTTGTTGCCTACGGCCAAGGCTCTTGGATTAATTAATTAATTGTTATCCACGTAGCAAAAACCGCTTTAAAATGGTGGCGTGGATGATGATAGTTCCATCATCTCTGGCCCTTCTTCCTTGTTCACCATGATGCTACTGGAGAGTTTCAAAAGTTCCACTGTCTCCAGCTCAATGCTATTACAATTTAGCTTTGAAATTATTTTCCCAATAGGGAACAGTTGTTAATAAATATGTATGAGCGGTAAATGTATGTAATGGTATGTAAGAGGTACGGATATACATATAAATGCATATACTTAAGGATATTAATGATAATATTAATGCATACATATGTATATAAGTATTGATAGTTAGGCAGACAGATAAATATATACACTTGTAAGTGAACAGACATATTCAGACAAATACTTATACTGCGGAGTATCATTAAGATTAAATGTGTGTGTGTACCATATATGCGCGTGTGTGTCTAAGAGCGTTGAAGCAAAACCGAAATCAAATCAGATTCGGTAACAAGTAAATCCCTTTTCATGCGTCATTCAATCACGCACCCCTCCGTGCCAACCGACTTCCATTATAAATTTGTTGTTGAGTACTCCTCTGTATGCATATACATATGTATGTTAAGTATATGTGCGCATATTATTTGTGCGTTTGTTCTTCTTCTTATTCTTCTTCTTCTGTCACTGTCGTTAATGCAAAACAAATATTTATCAGACTTCAATCCTAATTACTACTTTAACTACTATATATATATATATATATGTACATATGTACATAAGACTCTCAAAAACTTCCAATAGCAGCCTAGATACTCTACATTTCTTTACATACATATACACATACATACGAGTATATGCAATACGTATAATGTACTATAGATTTAGTATTCTTGCTGTCTTTCAACTCTTCATCAGAAGATGATTTTATTTTCGGAAGAAAATTAATTTTGATATCCGCAAGCGTTTCGGCTTAAGTCACACCAACGCATGGCCCATTCGTTTTCGAGTTTATCAAATAGTCTTACTGCACTAACAAAACTATTCTGAAATTACAACTTGCTTTGCACCAGCGAAGTTTCTTCATCCAAACGAAATATCGTAATTCTATACGGTATTAAAATATACTAAAATAGTAATTAATTACGTAAAAAAATTAACATTAAACTTCATCCGACTTTAAAATTTTCAAATGAAATTTGCATAAAATTTTATGACGCGTACTTTTGAATTCATTTCTGGTACATATGTATGTCCTTATTATATACATGTGTTTATAAATGCTTACTCTACTTGCCTTTATTAGCTACATTATCAGAGAAAACTTTATGAACTATAAAAGTGAGGTGAAAGCTTAATTTCATATTGAAATTTGAAAGAAAAAATTGTGCGTCTTTTCCAGTATTTTCCGTTCATTTGAAGCTTAGAGAACAATCAATTTTTTCACTGAAACACTCGAATTTCGAATGTTTTGCCTGAAAAACTGTTTTTGCTTGACATAATTCTTCAATACTTTGAAGTGAAGAAAACGGCTGCGGAGAGCCATTGTATAACAACGACCGAGCCGAAGATAATGCTCTGTATTTGATGGTATCAGAATTTTGTGCTTTTAAAATCTGACGAGTGTTCGAAAACATCGGGAATTTGCGCTAAGGCAATAATTTTCCAGCATGCCAACACTTGGAACTGCCGGGAAGTTTTGCCTCACATGCTCTACAGTACAGATCTTGCTCCTTCCTTATTTCGGTCGATGTCGTACACCCGCACTGGACCACAAATTGTACTGCCTATCAAACAGAGTAAACTATGCACATAGACATGGGGACATAGAAGTAAATTCTTTTCGATAAAAAAAAAATTATGTCAACCCTGAACACTTCACATTTAGATGGAATCAAATAACGATTTGGCGTAAATCTATGCCCGCCCAAATGAAATGAGACTAAAAGAAATTACGAGGGATACCTTGAAAAGAGAAGGGATCCACGAGTATAAATGTTTTGACAGGTCGATGACTGATAGGAGACTGTGCTCACCTTATAGGGCGTGGTATTGGAGCTACAGCTCAGACCATGCCACTTGTCACTACTATTTGTTCTCGTCCATGTCGAGCGCCTTCACTGGACAACGAATTGCTAAGAATATTAGAAAATGTTATAGTTTCAGATGGGCAATACTTTGACTAATAAAAACGGATTGAACCTCGTGATGAGGCAAAGTATTACGAGTTTCAAATGCAAATCAGTCAACAAGCTTCTGTATGGCGTCTTCCGAATGAGCCCAAACTGAAGAAACCACGCTAAAGTCAACCCAAGTCAAGGTTATTTTAGCTGTTTTCGAAAAAAATTCAGCAAATTCTAACGAGCAATCAATGAAGTTACTTGACTTCCTGGTCTCTCCTTTCGTTAATTTTTTCGATTCTCCGTCAAAGATCTCCGTTTTCGCATTATAAGTGAACGGTAATTTTTTCCACTACCTTCTTGAACGCCTCTTTATATATGTAGAGATAAATATGAAAATATGTTTGTATGTATATACAATGTCAATAGGTGGAAATTCTTGTTACTAAAATATTTTATTTATTTATTTATTTATTTGAAATATAATTATAAATAAATACATTACAAGATTAAGGCAACTAGCAACGGAGGCTATCGGCATGAACTAAATTATTATTGATATCTGTTTTTAATAAAACTTGATATATTTACTAACAAGAAATTAATATATTTTTACCTTATTTTTTGACATAAGCGTCCCTTTATTCTGTCAAATGGCAAGCGGAGGAGATATTTTTAATAATAAAAGAATTTTTTGAGCTAATTGAAATATGAAATTTTTGCAAATAAACAATTAAGAATTTCCGGGAAAATTTAATTTCAGGTAAAGCAAATATAAAGTCAAACATTAAAGTACGATAAAATTTAATTATTTAAAATAACTGTGGTTGAACTAATTTCCCAAGAAGTAATAAATTCCAAATAAAATTTAGTATACACACACAACAGTAGAATTGTACTTACGGCTAGCATTGTTTTATTTGCAATTTTATTTTTGGAAGCCATAGGCTAAATTAAATCGAACAACTGAAAATTAAATAAAAAAAATAAAATAAAATAAAAAAAATTAAATAACATGAAATAAAATAAAATAAGGAATAATAAAATAAAATAAAATAAAATAAATAAAATAAAATAAAATAAAATAAAATAAAATGAAATAAAATAAAATAAAATAAAATAAAATAAAATAAAATAAAATAAAATAAAATAAAATAAAATAAAATAAAATAAAATGAAATAAAATAAAATAAAATAAAATAAAATAAAATAAAATAAAATAAAATAAAATAAAATAAAATAAAATAAAATAAAATAAAATAAAATAAAATAAAATAACATAAAATAAAATAAAATAAAATAAAATAAAATGAAATAAAATAAAATAATATAAAATAAAATAAAAAAAATAAAATAAAATAAAATAAAATAAAATAAAATAAATTAAATAAAATAAAATAAAATAAAATAAAATAAAATAAAATAAAATAAAATAAAATAAAATAAAATAAAATAAAATAAAATAAAATAAAATAAAATAAAATAAAATAAAATAAAATAAAATAAAATAAAATAAAATAAAATAAAATAAAATAAAATAAAATAAAATAAAATAAAATAAAATAAAATAAAATAAAATAAAATAAAATAATATAAAATAAAATAAAATAAAACAAAATAAAATAAAGAAAGTAAAATAAAATAAAATAATATAAGATAAAATAAAATAAAATAAAATAAATTAAAATAAAATAAAATAAAATAAAATGAAATAAAATAAAATAAAATAAAATAAAATAAAATAAAATAAAATAAAATAAAATAAAATAAAATAAAATAAAATAAAATAAAATAAAATAAAATAAAATAACAAGAAATAAAATAAACTAAGTAAAAAAAAATAAAATAAAACAAAATAAAATAAAATAAAATAAAATAAAAAAAAATAAAAAAAAAAAATAAAATAAAATAAAATAAAATAAAATAAAATAAAATAAAATAATATAAAATAATATAAAATTAATTAAAATAAACTTTATTAAATAAAATACAATAAAAAAAATTAATGAAAATAAAAAAATTAAAATAAAATATCCTAATATTTATTTCGCGTATACCTACTCTTATTAATTCTACGTATGCAACCAAACAAATTTTTGAGACATTATTAGTTGCCAATAAATTTTTGTCGGCCTATAGTTAACAAGCATATGTCTAAACTACTTAAAATGAAGTACTTACTTGGAAAATTTCATACATTTTCATAATTACTTCCGCAAGTGTTTTACAAACACTTTGTAAAATTGATGGTTGACGTGTTTCCGTGGAAAATTTCATTGGTAAATCGAAAGCTACTGCACGGTGTTTTAGCTAAGGTGAAATTATTGAGATTGGGAATTAAGGTCTGCAATATTACAATAGCGTTTTAACTAATTTTTGGTCAGCCTTTATAGGGATTTATTGCTGAATGTAGCTCCAACTACTGTGGTTACTTCTCCACCATGATCCTATATGTAGGAAAGGACCACTAAACTTCTCATGACTCGTCACATGGAAGTACGCAGTGCCAACCATTCTACTTATGCGGCCGTAGACATACTTCTAAGCAAAAATCATAAAGTTGGCAGGTCACAGCGGAATTGCTTGGTAATACCATGCTGATTATCTGGAGGCTATGAGTACTGCCGCCTCATTTGTTCCGTATAAAGAGCAAGTACGTGCTCCTTTCTTGACGTAGTTGGTTAGACTTTAAGCGTGTTTCTTTCAAATCGCTTATTCTGATTCAACTTGCTTATTTTTGTTGCCACTTTGCATGTGATTCGATAATATACTTGATGTTCTTTTGTAGTTTGTTTACAAAAGATTACAAATAAATAGAATACAATCTCTCTGTTTGAGGGCCACTCTAAGTAAAGTGTGCTCTAACTGAAGACTATGAATATTCGCTAGATTTTTTTTTAATTTATTTAAAAAAATCCGTTGCATTTTTGTACCACTGTAATATATACCTATACGTTCAATTAAGCGGTAATACAAGCGGAGTGTCAGCATTTCCAATTAAGTTAATCGAAATTATTAGAGTTGCGCGCAGAAGATAGAGAAAAATTGCGAATAGTTATACAATAATATATATATGTATCATATATGTATTTCCTATTACATATCACTAGCTAGTACTACAAGCACTTACTTTGTGAAACTATTACATTTGTGAGCGGTTAGGAAATTGAAAACGTAAATCATGTTAATCTAAGCGGTTTTAATTAAAATTTTAACTTGAAACTAGAAACGTTTCAGTTGAAGCACATAAACATACATTCATACACACAACGAATATTTCGGTGGTTGGTTTGTGTGAAGAACAACTAATAAAATGTTGCCGCTATGGTAAAGCTCTAACAGCTCTCAATGTTGCACAAAAGAGATAAAGAAAGGAAGATAATGCATAAGCGTGGATGCGCGTCACAGCAACAACAAAATTGTTAAAATGCAATCGCCATGAATGGATGGGTGTGGGAAAATATGTAGATGAGCGTGGGAAGTTCGTAGTAAGACATTGTGAAGAAGGCTTTCAGTTGAAACACGCTTATAATCTAAGGTAGCTATTTTAGGTGTCAACATTTAATTTAAAAGTTTTCAGCACACATGCAACTCTCAACTTTTGACTCCTTCAAACAGTTATAAATTGAGAAGAGTTCGCTAAGATAGATACATCTATACATACATACATACAGTTGTAGTTACATAAATATATATGTATATGGGAAGGAAGCGACAGTGCAATGAAAAGCGCGCAGCATTTAACTAAGCGCCATAAGCCAGGCGATCAGCATGCTGATGTTATATTATATATACGAGTATATATATGTATTAGTAAATAACAAAATGAACAAAAAATAAAAAATATACATATCTATATATCATGGAACGCAGAAAATGCATTATATACGGGGGAATTAACAAAAGTTCGGTAAGTTGATTATTTTTGTATATATTCGTATTGTGTTTTCTCGTCTCCATTTCAGCTGATCGAGCCGATTTGAAAGGAAGACTATTAAAGTAATTGCAAAGGCTTTGGTATTTTTAGATTAAAAAAAAAATAATTTGAAAATCATCAACTGGCCGAACTTTTGTTAATCCTCTCGTAATATTTTATAAGTATGTATGCATGCATTCCCTACTAGTTATGACACTCATACGCCATGTCGAACGCATATACCTTACTATAATTATATCACATGTACATATGTGTATATGTATGCATGTCGTTGCTATGACTAAAACTTTGAAAGGCGTGGGCGACCCGTTGCGCAATATGAACTTTGTCTAACTTTATTCATCATGCAGGTGTCTCTATAAGTATATATGTGTGTGTGTGTCTTCCGCTTACATACATAAATATGTTAAATACCAAACAATTTTCGTAAACTTTTAAGTGTGGGCGCGTGTATACAAACATACAAGCACTGCAAATGTATATACATAGGTAACGGCAAAGGTATAAAAAGTCGGTCGGTTTGCCATTAAATGCCTGTTGGTGTATTTTTTTTTTGTTAGTATATTTTACTATAAATTTGAAACTTTTGAATCATACGTGTGGTAAGTGCGCGCATCTATTATTTATAAAATGTTATATAAATACATATGTACATACATATATCAGCAGTATTGCGGAAGTGCACTTATGCATTCATATAAACACACACACACACACACACATACAAGTAAACACACTCATAAAATACTTCAAGAGGGAGTGAAGAGAGATTTGTTTTAGGATTTTAGTATGCAACCATATAACGAGAGAAAAAAGCGTATATGTCAGTAACATACCATACACACATACATAATTACATATGTATGAGCGTATTAGGCATTGCGACGTCAAAACTCTGTTAATTTGTGCTCTAATGAAACAAAATTTTGAAATATATCTGGCTTTCAAGCAAATAGGAATACAGTATTTTCCAATTTTTACGAAAAAAAAAATTTGGAAAAAAGAAATTTTTTTTACCTTTTCAATAATTAATATGAAAGGAAGTTTATTAATGCTAAGGCAAGGTACTCACATTCAATACTTCAGAATATTTGACATTTCGTATGCTTTCCTAATAATCAAGGCACAGCATAAGACGCTACTCGTTGAGACCTGAAGGAATTTTCCGGGTAGTGAACTTTGAACTGATAAAATAAAAAACAAAAAAGTAGATCTGTTTGCGGCTGTTATTTTTATTGGGGAATTTAGAAATTTATGATCCGAAATAACGCAAATACATCTCTATGGGTCTGGTATGAATTAACCAGAAAAGACCTCATGGATCGAATTTCCAATTGCAAATCACTGCTGAATCGTAACAAAAGCGATCGATGGTGATGAAAAATAGTTCACCGACAGCACCGTCAAATGAAAACAGTCATGGTCGAAGGCCTCGGTGGATGACCAGAAAGGTTTTATTGTGTGTATGGTGGGATTGGCAAGAAATGAGCTGCTTCTCCACTACCAAGCTCTTAATTTGAACCTGTGAAGGAAACAACCACTCAGAAGCGTCCAGCTTTGACCAATAAGTGGGGAAAGTACTGAATGTAATTGCCCTAGAACGGGTCAATTTACTTCAAAATATGTTTAATACCTGTCTGAAAAGAACCCTATTCCCAGAAATCTGTAAAAGACAGCAGCTGGTGCTCATTAGTAAGAGGAAAGGAAACCCAGACAGTCCATCGGCATACGGCCTTCTCTGCATGCTGGACACTGCTGGAAAGCTTCTGGAAAGACTGCTAAAACCGCAACTAGAAGCAGCGATTGCTAGCGCTGGAGGGCTCTCAAAAAAGCAATCCGGTTTTAGGCCCGTTAGATCAACCCTGGGAGCCTTCACGAGTGCACAGTGGAAGGATATGATTGCAGCCGTAGAGAATAAATTTTCCATCCCCCGGTATCTGAGCCTAATGATGAGGAGCTACCTTAGAGATAGGGTCTTACTCTATCAAACTACCGACGGGCAGCGAAAACACAAGGTGACGGCAGGAGCAGCGCAGGGCTCTATCCTCGGTCCAGACCTCTGGAACGTCAGCTAGGATGCCATATTAGATGCCATATTAGAGATGCCTGAAAGCACATATCTTGTGGGATGTGCTGACGACATTGCCGCTATAATTACCGCGCGCGATACGGAAGACGCATGCTGGAAGTTAAATCAAGTAATGATAAGAACAAAAATGTGGCTTGACCAACGCGGTCTCAAACTCGCAACAGAAAAAACCGACACAAGAAAAGAGGAAGCTCATCATGGCGGCAACCCTTAACGTCCTACTTTATGAAGCTGAGACGAATAATAGGCGAATGGTACTGGCCAAAGTTTACCTCATAGCTTTGAGGATAGCGTCGGCATACCGCACAGTATGAGGGGAAGCTATAGCTGTGATAAGTGGAAGCGTTCCCATCGGCAGCCGAAAAGAAAAGAAACTGGACGCTCAAAAAAATAAGAAACCAAGGATGCACTGTCAATGCAAACAAAGAGGACATAAGGAAAGAAACGCTGAATCAGTGGCAAGCCCGATGGGAAGAAGGAATTCATGGACGATGGACGGCCAGATTAATAGCAGACGTCAGAGTATGGGCAACCAGGGTATTCGGGGAAGTAGACTACTACATTACCCAGATGTTGTCTAGTCACGGATACTTCATGAAATGCCTGCATAAAATAGGAAAAGCTGAAGATTCGTCATGTATCTATAACGATGCTGACGAAGATGACACCGAGCATACAATCTTTTAATGCACCCGCTGGCAAGACGCGAGAATCAGACTTGAAAACACAGTTGGAGAACTAAGAGTAGATAACATTGCCTCAATTATGTTACAAAGCGAAGCAAACTCGGTAAATGTAAGGGAGTTCGCAGAAAAAGTACTACGAACGAAAAAGCGGGACCTGGATGCAGGTGGCGAGATGTAATCTCACTATGAGAAAAATGGCACGCCACCGAAAACGGTTCCCTAGAGGAGAGTTTTTTAGTGACCTGCAAGTGGCACACACCATTGATGCGGAAGGCATTTTTCTTCTCCTCACCCGCAAAAAAAAAAATGCCGAATGATTTGTCCATTGTTAAAATTTTTTGCCAATGTGTACGAGGGTTTCTTTGAGTAAATCATAATGTCACTACCTTGGCAAAAAGTTTTTATTATTCTAACAAACCCTTTATGAAAAATATTGAAAAAAAAATATTTTGGTGTAGCTATTTAATGAAAATTATTCTAACGTAATATCCAATAATTAAATAATAATTAATTATTTATGTTGAAACCAATGTTTGGATGTCTTTTCAAAAAGGCATTTTTTTGCCTTTAAAGTCTTTTTAAAAGTTAGATTAGGTTGCGGTGGCTACCGCTCTATCGAGTCGGATTCACTTAGACTTAACTAAGACCCATTGTGATGCCATAAAAACTTGACCATCAGGCTTTATTACTCAGCCATTTTTATTCTCTAATCAACCTAATTGGATCCATGGTTTTGAAGGCGACTATCTTCGATAGACCTTTCAACAGGGTCCCGAAACCTAGCCCTGCTCAAGGTAGGATAGTCGCAAAAAAATGGGTGATAATTTCCTCCTCCTCATCTTCTGCAGCATATTTTATAGGGAGCTACTAGACTTTTCGCTTGTCGTTCAACCAAACAGTGGCCTGTCAGAACTCCTATTAATTTTAACATGTTTCCTCTTGTTGAGGAGTATTTATTTCGTGAATTCTTCTTATCTCATTTGGCTATGTATGCCAGTTTGTTCATATGTAAATTCCTTGAAAAGCAGTTTGCAAGTCGCAAAAGACATACCAATGCGTTCTTTATAGAAAAGAATCTGCTTGATCGTACCTTGCCTAGAAAGTTCATACGCATTACAGTTTCCCTCGATGAAGTAGTTATCAGTTAATATTATTAGACCGCTTCATTCTACATAACTTGTTGTGAAATCGTATTTATTACATATTACCTCATGGCTGAGTAGTCCATTGATTTGACTTTCTTAGACGAAGTGCAGTCAGCCGCTGCCGTATAATCTTCCACCAGGTCTAGTGGCAAGATTTTGAGTATTACATTTAGAGCTTTACTTGAAACTTATCTTTGAAATTAGTATTTGAAGCTTTATTTATAGCTGGCCACCATACGATCGTACTGTAAAGATGCGTTGGTCTTACTACTGAAACTTGGATCCATTGAAAAGTCCTGCGGCTTAGATCCCAACTCTTACCTATTAGTCGTTTGCATATATAACGGGCAGTAGCAGCCTTCTTGTATGTTTGGATAATATTAGCTTTCCAGTTTAGCTTGTGGCACAGCGCGTTGTCGTGATGAAGGAGCAATGTCTGGGCGCACCCTGTTGACTCGTTCTCTTCCGAGTACTTGGCGATAGTAGACTTGATTTACGGTTTGCCCCAGTGGAAGAAATTCTTTGTGGACGATTCCACGGCTATCAAAAAATGCAATAATCATCGTTTTCTACTTGTTTATGCGAGCTTTACTTAAACTTAAACTCTTTATGCCATCGAAACATCTGGGCTAAGAGCATTATCACCATGCATTTTTATAATTTTAGCGTACGTTTCCGAAGATGTTTCGCCCAATTTGGCGCAAAATTTTATCGCGACGCATTGTTCTTGATTTCGTTTTTCCATTTTCGTGACGAGCACCACGAACACGCGCTAACTTAGCACGACACAGCAGGCGCACTAAACAAGCTAGAGGGATAGCAAATATATCAATGGATAGGGGGAGGATGCCGGGAGAAGGGAAAGGGAATTTCAAGGTCGCAGGGTTACCACATATTATTACTTAATTTTCAGTCCTCGTAGTAGGCAATAGCTTTGCCTCCACACCATTTCGTTTGCCTTAATAGCGAGCTTACTGTCAGGTTCCAGAGCATTGGGACTCCACTCTATCGAGTGCGCCTCTGTTTATAAAGGGGTTTCCAATAGAGATGATATGATCTCTAAGTGTCGTTTTGGCCATTTTTAATATGTCAAGATCTGTCTTTTTTTCACTGCATTCAGTAATGTTAACAATTTCATCATACCAAGACATACGCAATAACAACGTTTAATAACTAAAATAACAACAACTTGAAAACTGTAACGATTTTAATCTTCTTCGATGGGGCTCACTTTCATCTGAGTGCTGCGGTAAATAAACAAAACTGGAGAATTTGGTGTGAAAAAAATCCACAAATTATTCCTGAGCAACCATTAACCATTACATGCACATAAATTTTCAGTCTGGTGTGGTTTTCGGTCTGGTGGAATCTTTCGAAATGAAGCTGGTAGCACCGTTACTATCAATGGAGAGATAGATCGATGATAATCAACTTTTTATGGCCACAATTGGTAGAAGTTGATCTTAACATGTCACATAGCATGTCCAACAACCGAGTTATTGCGAAAGAGGTTTGGAGATTCGATTATTTCGAGAAATTGTCTCCAAGAAGTTGTGATTTGACACCATTAGACTACTTCTTGTGGGGTTATTTGAAGTCATTGGTCTTTAGCAATAAACCAGACTCTCTTCAAGCTTTAAAAGCCAATATTGAACGTGCTATTCATGACATACGGACTTGATTTAGTGGAAAAAGTGTTCAAAAATTCGGTTCACTGAATTCATTACTAGTCCGTTTTTATCGATTTTCCCTTCTGATAGGCGCGCTGATCATTTGATATTTCATTAACTACGAGGTGTGACAATTAAGTAATGAGACTGCCATCGCTCTAGCTTGTTTAGTTCACCTGCTGTGTCGTATTGAGTAAGATGATTTTTTCTACCGGGGTAAACCGTAAATCAAGTCTATCGCCAAGTACTCGAAAGATTGCGAAAACGAGTCAATAGAGTGCGGCTAGACATTGCTCGTAACTGGACCCTTCATCACGACAACACGCCTTGCCACACCGCCCTCAGCGTGTTCCAGTATTTGGCCTCAAAAGGGATCGCCGTGTTGCAACAATCGCTTTATTCGCCCGATATGTCACCCTGTGACTTTTTCTGCTCCCTAGAACAAAATCGGTGGTCAAAGGAACCCAGGGTACTCGCGGAAATCCCAGTCGAAGCGTTCCAGAAAGTTACGAAATTATGGAAAACGCGCTGGAATCGTTGTATAGCTGCCCAAGGGGACTTCTTTGAAGAGATGGCAGAGTTGTAGAATGATTTTGAAATATATGGTTTTTCATTACTTAATTGTAACACCTCGTAAGCTCCACTCTAATGCTTTTAGGGCGGAGGAAAAATAAGTCCTTAGAACAACTATGAGTGCCTTTCGCTGTGTTCTCAAAAGTTTTGAGTAATTCTTTTCACAAAGTTTGATGCTTATTTTTAAGACTAGTAACTAAAGCCTGCCTAATGAATGACAACTGGTGTCAAATTGATATTTTTCAGGAAAAAATTTTGTTTTAGCGAAGAGACTATCAACTGAATTCCATAATTGTATGTATATATCTGCAAAATAAGATGTAACAATTTATTACTTTATTTTAGTCATTAGTCTACTTAGAACGCAATTAAATTGAATGATAAACGAAGGAAAAACGAAGAAAAAAACGCATATTCCTTTTTTTCCAAATCTCTCAAACTTGTGACTTTTATACTGTTAACTAAAAAATATATTTCTAAAACACCCTATATTGTGTAAACATATTTATTTATATAAATACATACGTGTATGTGGCTTACTGCGAACACATTATAAGTGTAACAAAAATCCCAAAATATTTTAGTATGAAATTTTTAAAATGCAAAGAAGTTTCAATATTTCAGTGGAAACTTTTTCGATTCTGTGCAAAATGTCAATTAGTAGTCAACAAGTTTGTACTCTGTTATTTATTAAGTTTTTAAAAGGCTTACGTATGTAGGTATGTATGTATTTATCCATATTTGAATATAAATTCACTTGTGCGCATTTACATACTGCTCTATTTACATACTGCATAGAAGTGATTTGTGTATGATTTGTGTGTGATTTGTGTATGATTTGTGTGTGATTTGTGTGTGATTTGTTTGTGTCACATATTAAATGTAAAATTCAACAGTTTTTTCTTTCACAAAACCAAAAAGCCTTATTTTTCATTAATTATAACGTATTGCAAGTACTAATGAATGAAATTCAAATGAATTGAGAAATTAGTAAATACCTGCATGAAAAACTTGTTTGTAATTCTGTTGAAAATATACCATATTTGTAAACTTAAGATTGTACATACCAGCATAAATTTTGTTGTGCTCTTAAAAACAAAATGCTGTGTACAAAGCTTCAAACATTTAGGCTACAGCACGGTACTACAATACGTCAAGGGCGACTTTCTTTATTGCAAACTAATAACCTACCGGAAGCGGACTTAAAGAGGCAGTGATTTTGACGAGATATTTTTTTTTGGTTCAAGTCAAGTATTCTGTAGAGACGCGCTTAAATTAGAAGGCGAAGATCTTGTGAGGATTCCCTATATAAGAAAACTGCTCCCAATGGTAAAGTATAACAAAAAAAATCAGATGAAACTTTCGCTGACTACCCCTACAAGCCTATTAACCTTTAATATCCCACTGCTTCCATCAGGAACCAGCTGACTAAAATCAAATCTTCGTTAAATAAATTTCCGTTAAATATTCCGTTACAACCAACGTGTGGTGGTGCAAGAACTATCGTTTGAATTGAACGAATGTTGAAGTCATCATCATTTGTTCAGAAGTGTGGATGAACCTCAAAAATAATCAGTTTTGTTAAATTGTGTATTTAGTAATGTTTTCCTTGCAATAAATTCACCGGAAACTAAGCTAAAAAAATTTTGTCGTGATCGTCTTCGTGTGTAGGAGTGATTGTTAGTGCTAAACAAACGAAAATGAGCTATTACTATAAATAATGTTCCAAATATTTGGTAGGTTCCTTGAGGCCAAGATTCATTGACACCGGAAATATTACCATAAAATTCGCCATGTCAATTATTCAAACATTGACGAACAGAGCATTCTCTATGCAGTGCAGAAAATAATTGAAAAATTCTTGAATACTACGTCGTATGAAATCGAACGATTCATGGGCGTCAATTACTATGTGTCGGTTTATAAATATCCGAGAATTCAATCATACTGGGGTGACTGTAGTTTTAAGCCAATTATGAATTGTATGCCTCGGAATCGTCACGCCAAACTTCGCCAATTCCAAAACTTCAATAATATTGAAATGATGCCACTCCGGCATAGTATTCCAGAACCAACATCATTCGATCAGCACCCATTGGTTGCAGCTAAATAACAACCATCAACATCATCCGATCAGCAGCCCTTAACACCAACCACCAACAACCGTCAACATTCATTGACTTCACTAAAAAACACAAGCAGATGCAAGCGTAGCATGGTGTGATAACTAGGTTGTAAATAATACACCAACAATGGCTCGAGTGAAGCTTTATATTTTGACTTCTGGTCAAACACCGCAGTATGCACCATTGATTGACCGATACAATAAAAAAAGAAGATGGTTAGAAAGCATTTGATGCCACAATATCGTTCATGAATACAGAAATACGCAGATTTATAATATATATAATTTTTTCAGCGCAAAAAAAATCAAGCTTTTAAGGGTTAAAAACAACAGGGTTTAAAATAAGACGCCTTATTTTGATTTTCTAGGAAAATTGTAATATTTTGAGATGAATGATCGGATATTTATTTCAATGTAAAGAGGAAAATAGACCGTTAATAACGAAAAACATACCATTAATAATGAATACAGAAGCGTATACTTTTTATGAAATTTTAATTCACCAAATCGCAAAGTGACGCTCAACTGCTTCATCGACGTTGACCACTTGGCGTAGGTCTTTTCTTTCACCTAGCCCCAAAGGATGAATGCACAAGGTGTTAAATCACAAGATATCGGTGTCCAATTACGATCAACTCTTCGAGGGATAACACGTTCCGGATCTAGGAAACTTTACCCTTAAAATAGCAAAGGTTTCGTTGCTTTTGTGGCACGTAGCGCCGTCCTGTTGAAGGTAAATGTTATCCAGTTCAATACCATCCACATCCCGCCATAAAACATCATTAATCATCTTTCGATAGCGCAGTCCAATCACCGTAACTGTTGTTCCATCCTCAGTTTCCCCCCGCCGGATCATAAGCCGAACCAAACTATTACACGTTGAGGATGGCGAGGCTTTTCAACAATAAACACTAGGGTATTCCGTGACTCAAATGCGACAGTTTTGCTTATTAACGTAGACATCAAGGAGGAAATGGGCTACATCAGTCAAGATTCGGGATTATTTTCATGATTTCAAGACCCAAGTCTTTATGCAAAATACGGTGTAATGACATTTGTGGAATGACAAATTTCAAAGAATGAGGAAGATGTTTTCGTTAACACTTTGTTCTGGAGTGACGTGCAAGTATTTCATTCTTCTCATCACTAGCTTATCCCAACAGCTTTATTTTTTGCACCAATTTCTGTGGAGTGGTCCGACAAGGTGCTTCGCGACGACCAAAAGATTTTTTAGTTTTACGAACTGCCTCAGCCAGGTTTTCACAATTTTTGAAGTGAATTTTAATAATTTCAATGCGTTGTTGTTTTCAGTATTGGCGTAGTTTTTACTTGTCAAATGTCAAAAAATTATAGCTTTGAACGTGACATCTACTGGAGGCTATTCGAAATAACACCTCTTATTGAAAAACTGTTTATGATTTGAGGGCATGTACCTGGTGGTTGAAGTTCCTGTGGTAAAAAATTGGTGTTAAATTTGGGGTAGGAGAGAGAGAGAGGAATAAGCATCTAGCCGCAATCTGCACGAAAATGAAATTATTAAACGGCTAAACCACGACTGATGAGAAGGATAATTCAAAATGTTACCCCCGTCACGTTTTTAACCTTATGTTTGGCAATTTGAATGTCTGGCTATGCACTATAGTAGACAACTAAAGCCGCCACGATGTGAAACTGATTAACGGGATGAGGCTCATCTACTGCGATTGTTCCAAATCATCGTTGACTGTAGCAATGGCTTAGACCTGAGTACTCCCCGAGATTCTAGCATCGAACTACTCTCTTGTGGCAGTCAAGAATGCGCGTCAATGAACGTAAGAAAAGTTTGGCGTCGGAAACTCTGTGAGATTTCTCATTCGTAACTCGTTATGAGGGAGCTATTGGGCGGCGTTTCCTGTCATCTACGTACAGCCATTAACGAAGTTTGATCTTTGACAAGGCCGAAAAAAAGTTGTAACTATGAGTATTGCTTTAACCCTCCAAGAGATACCAAGAGTTGAAGAGAAAAGCGAAACGCTTTACAAACAAAAAAGAGAGAAATAGAAAATAGAAAATATTTAACACAGAAAATACTCAAAAGCTTTATACTAAAAATTTAAGCAATTTTCAGTAGATTTTAAGATTTAATGATTTTTTTCTGTTGGCAAGAGAAAGAGTATATTGAGTTAACTGAAGCGAAAGTAAAACAATAGCATATGGTGAGCCCGACACATCAATCGATAAAGATAGTTTATACGTTCCATCACTCGACTATGATGAAGTTCGAATTACAATTGCCTGCCTGAGAAAAAAAGCTGCTGGGCCGATGGTTTGCCAGTGCAGCGAAAATCTGACAAGGTACATTCATCTGCCCCTTTTCAGAATATGGTCGGACGAAAGCATGACCGACGATTGGAACCTAAGTGGGCTCTGCACAATAAAAAAGATGGTGGAGACCATTTTTTACCAATTAGTGTGGGATAAGCCTTCTCAATATGACATATAAGGTATTTTCTGGCATTTTATGTGAACCCAGCTTGTAAGTCCTTCATTGGCAGGTGCTTAAAGTTTTGAAAAAGTTCTGTCAGAAAAGGATCGACAAATACTCAATAATTGAAGTAGTAACTGATTTCGTTTAGCAAACACCGTCTATACTAGTCAGCATTGAAATCAACCGTTCTTGATAACAGGTGGTACTTTGGATTGAGTAGGGAATTTAATAGTAAACTCACTCATCAATCCCGTTCTGCTTTTTGAAGCAGAAGCTTGGGCGGTGACAATATCCGAGAGTCAGTATTAATAGTTGTCGAGAGAAAAGCTCTGTGGAAGATTAGCGAACGAATGCAGATGGTGGAACGATGAACTATATGAGATATACGACACACGACGTCGGATACATCAACGAGCTAAGAAATCGGGGCTGCGATATCGCCACCTGCATGGATGAAAGCACTCCCTCAGTACCAACTGGTAGAAGCTGAGGAAGTGAAGGTCTTCATTGGTAAGTTTAGGGGGTGAAGGACCTGACTTGACTTCATTTGGTTTTTCCAATTGGCGGCGAACTTCAGAAAGAAGAAATGATGTACGTGATATTATTGTCCTGATTATAATTACTATCCTCATTAAGATGAGTAAGCAATATGTGGCTATTGTGACGCTTTTTTGATAGTTTCGTTGAATTTATTTTTTCTGTATTCCCTTTAAATATTTTCCCTCTTGACAAGACACAGATTTAAGATATGTATAGATTTATGTGGTGTTGAAAACTTAAATTAATATTTTTATGCTCAAATCGTCATGCACCAAGAAATATCCTTACACGTATACATATGTATGTAAATATATGTATGAATGTAAATACAAAAGATTGGAAAAACCCTTAAACAATGCAGAATTTTGCATATTTTTCATAACTTTACAATCCACTGCGTAGCTATGCACTCACATACATACATACATACGTACATTCGACATAACCTCTCTTAAATATCCGTCTATGTAGTTTTCTACGCTCAACTTGCTTTGAATTTACTCGACTATAATAAAATCACATTTTGAAAATTAAAAAAGATTTGTGCTCATGTTGCAATCTGGTGTCATTTCCTTTTCCTAAAATAAAAATAAAAATCAAATTTTTTCTTCAGCGTGGGCCGCGACAGTTTTGGCTATTTTCCTACAATTTTTTCATATTTTTAATTTTTGTCGTTTGTGTTTCTCTTCTTTTTTTCACTTGGTAGTCTCTCGTTGCTGTGTCGCTGTGGAGTAACGGTTCACAGTAGTTGCTTTTCCTTTTCCTGATTGTAATTTGATTTTGTTTGCAATGCACTTTGTATGCCCTTCATGCAGCAGGCCGCGGAAGTAATGAGAGAAAAATACAATAATATTTTTAGAAATTTATTTAAAAAGTATATAAAATAACTAAAGGCATGTGAAGATGGAGGAAGGATTTAGCTGTAAAAGCTTTTCTCGACGTCTTCATGGGCAGAACCGGAGTTAAATTTAAGCTAAGACGTTTCATCTCATATTTTTTTTGTGACAGAACTGCCCAAGTTGAGAGAGGAAATTCACACCTTGAGCCCAATATTGGTAAAAGCACTTCGTCAGGCGGTGTCTTGTCCCTTTGTCTGTGGTCGTCAACTACTTGCTGAAGAGTTCGCTATAAGGTGGGGTCGTCTCGGCAGATGATTGTCTGTATGATTTCATGCACAGTCACTTAAATGTGATAACTTGGTAACTGATCATAATTAATCTTGCCGTAAATACCAGTAAGACAGCAGTTTAAAGCAGTTCAAGCGGTTCCTCCTTCGATAGAGGTCGTTTCCTTTCATTATCCTACAAATTGAATTACTTGAATACAATGCTAGACAGGAAACTATCTAGGAAGGCAAACATTGAGCAGATAAAGAAAAAGTTTGCGGAGCTTTTGCTGCACAGCCGCTATCAGCAAGAGGTGGGGTCTTTCTTCTAAAGTAGCGTGCGGGACCTACATAACTATAGTCATGCCTCTTGCTTTACGCAATTTTCGTACGGTAGAAGGTGCTGGAGAAAGTTACTTTAGCGAAGTAGCTGTTACGGCTCAACGCGCGGTTCTCATCAGTATTTGTGGTGCTTTACGAATCAACTATGGTTCCTTACGAACAAACAATCACTCCTTATGTCATATGGTCGGACTAACACTCCAAAAGTCGTTATCAGACCCTGTGAGTCTAGATCCTTGGTCGAGCGTGGGATACTGCGCTGTCCTTGAGTTGTTCAAATTCCATCCAAACTCCAATCTGGCGCCGATTGGCTCGATTTCCAACGAAATCCCTTAACAGGAGAACTGGAGGGAACAAAGCCACTGGAGGAAAGGAAATGGGCTGAAATGAAGTTGAGTGTAAGACCCTTTTGTCAAAATTTATACATCGGCAGTTGGTTCAAGCTCGGCTATAATCGCGTAAGCGGTCTCAACGCCAATAAAGAAGAAGAAGTAGGTTCATCCTTACATATCCCCCAGCAGTATTTTATAGGTACACAATTTATCTTAAGAAACCATTGGACACATTTTGGTGGGCGATTTCTGTAAGACAAACCAACATTTACTCGGAAAAATTGTTTACTACGGCATTGAGTTCGCACACGGTGAGCCAGCAGCCTCATAGGAAAGTTGCTAGGAACTGCTTCCACGAATGTGTTAATTTCAAGCAAAGTCTTCTTTTGGACGGTTGGGCCTTAAACTAATTTAGCGAGCGTGGGGCTAAAGACTACACATATGCGATTGTGAGATCAACCTAGCTCAAGATGGATCGTGAAAGGTCAGAGAAACAACTTTCCATCCTAAGATCAAAACCTTTGCACACAAAATTTTGGCTAGACCAAGTGTCATAGATTTTCATGATGTAAGGCTTAGGATAATTTCGGATCCTCAGTGTTGCAGTTATCTGGTAGAGGAAATGAAATCTTCAGTGCATTTTCTTATGTACTGTCCTTGCGCTTGCGAGGCTAACAGCCTTATTATGTATTGCGAACGAAAGGTCTGACGAACGAATCCTCTCCGGACGATTTCGTAAAGCATTGACATTCCCTATATTGTTCGTCAACCCTTACGTTGCCTACGTAACAAAGAAATGCGAGAAGGAATCATTTGTCAAATAACATGTTGCCATATGTCATTTATATAATAATTAAAATAAAAACACTGTGTTTTTTCTAATTTCTATCTATTTAAAGTTACATTTTAAACATCTGGCAGTGCTCATTTGCTCATTCGTTCTTTATATTCTCGTTCGTTGACATTTGTATTTGTTTGTTTACAATACGGTGTCTGTATATATTCAAAAAATATATATACAAAATAAAATGTAATGAAAAAGCAAAACTAGCATTCAAACAAATTTTATGATTTGTTAATAGTTTTATTTGGTTTTTAAAATTTCAATTAAATTCGTTAAAATCTTTCGTTTTTTCCGACTTTTAAGATCAGCCCAAATCTATGTAGAGAATTGCGTAAAGAATATTATGTTTACATTTTTAAGCACATTTTCACATATATTTTGTGTTTTAAACTGTAATTCCAATCCACGTTCACATTTTTCCATTCCACCACACTTTTCTGCGGAGGTCTATTCGCGTTCAATTTATCCGCAACTCCACTGGGCATCGAAAGAAATTCTATCAGCCCCAAATACAGGAGCGCCTCTAGCCAAGTCTACCTTAGCCTCTAATTCTTTAATGAGCATCTCAAACTGGATGCTAGTAGTTTTCTTAACGCTGAAATAAGTTTAATATGTTATTTCAAATCAAGCATTGATTGAATTAGTTAATATTACCTTTTTTTACATGACTGATCCATTTTGAATTTAATGCAACGATACCAAACTAGCTTTCGTTTGAATTTGACATGTCTCTTCGTTGTTTTGCATACTATTCGTAATAGAGAATGTACTTTTCAATAACATATCACGTAAGAATCAGCTGTTATCGTTTGGTTTTGTGTTCGAAATACGTAATACAAATATGCGAACGATTCGTGTCTGACACGAAACGAGCGTTCGCTTCGCAATACATAATAAGGCTGTAAGACTCCAAATTCTCAGTTCACAAACGTTGGCTAACCGGAGAATTTAACAAAACTGTCATTTGGTAAACAGCAGCCGAGTTTTTAGTGTTTATGTGGATTCTCTTATGACTTGCCATTCTACTTACTTAGAAGAAAAGTTTATTGCCGACTTTATATACAAACTCCTAAAAAAATTGTTGGAAAATCATCAAGAGGCTGAGCAAAAATCGGAGGAGTATCTCGAAATATATGCCCTTTATATTATAAAGGATATTGCAAACAATTATGGTTATTCTGGGCATTGCCTCGGACTACCTTGACATTTACTTTTGCTTATTTGCCTTTTCATATTCGTCACAATTTGTGTATACTATTATATATGTACATATGTATGTATATGCTTTTGTTAAATATTATATATCATATTTTTATATTTTATATTATTTTTCTTTGTTTATTTTTTTTTTCTTGTTTTTATATTTTTCAGATTTTTTATTTTATTTTTATTATTTCTTTCCGCTCTTACACAATTTTCAGCATTTTCCATTACCTCGCTTTCATATTTCCTATTAAAATGACAGCTACAGTATTGTTGTTGCACAGTTTATGCATATATAATGTATAATATATATATAAATTTTTTTCTTGCTCTGCCACACTCCATAGATTTTAATGCAATTTTCTATGGTTTTATGATTTTTCCTCGTCGTCGCTGCATATTCATGATTTTTTCTTGCATTCTTACATATGTATGTACACACAGATACATATACATACATATATAAATATATTTGTACTTTTCGCAATTTTTATTGTTTATATTTTGATTTTTATTTTCTTCATATTTTTCGGCTTGACAATGTTGCCTGCCATTAGGACTGCCATTCATGCACCTATTGCGCGTTTGGTTGTTGTTATTGTTATTATTGTTGTTGTTAGTGTAGTGTTGGAAATAAAAGAATCTTGTTGGCATGCATATTTTTGTACGCAATCACTTCCTTTTGCGCCCCCGCTCCCCCTTTCTTAGCCCAATGGCTTTGCTCATATTTTTCCCTGCCATTATGCAGCTAGTGTCTGTATGCTTGCATATGTATGAATATATTATAATTTTTTTTATTGCGTTTATGTACATTGTGTTTGTTACAAGTGGGTATTATAATGCCATAGACTATGATGTCTTCCATCCGCTGCCATTCCTCAGCGCTCATGCAATAATAAAATGCTTGTCTTCAATTTTCCTGCACAAAAACATTGCTGCTTGCTTGACGAGTTTGTTGGCTGGTGAACTTGGCGGCAAGTCTTTTAGTTGGTTGGTCGGTTGATTGTTTAGGTGGCTGTGCCTGTGGTCGGCATGCAAAGCCGAGGAGCAATTTGGTTGCCAAAAATTTAAATATGGAATTTGCAATGACGCGCTATGCTACTGTCACAAATTGTCATTCAATGAAGGTAAATTGAATTTAATTCTAACTAGCGGAGGCGATTGCCTACTAGTAACCAGGCATGAGATTATCAAAAATTACAAGAATAGATAAACGAATTTCGTAAAATATTAGACACATTCACGTATATGTATATGAGTATATTAGATACCCGAGTATTGAGCAGTGCGAGCAGCTCGAAACATGGTCGATACTCGTTCGTTGCTAAATGTTTGTGTAAAATTTCCAATTTCCAATTTTGTTTGCCGAAATTTCTTTATTATTTCAATGAGTTTTTCACCTTGCATAAAGCAATTTAAAATAATAGATAGAAGTTCTGAAATAAGACCAAAACTTGAGCTGAAAAGGCTAGTACTCGTTGCTCAAACACTCAAATTACTCAAAAATGGGTGTTGTGTGCATTAAAAGAATTAAAGCGGCGGAAGGCGATGGTCTACCTAAGGAGCCAATCAGATATGATGGCGAAGAACTGAAGAAGCGACAGGGTTGGGTTGAGTTGATGCGGTTGCTAATCAGAGCAACCAGCGCACTTAGGTCTGAAGGCCGGTTGTGATACCGCTGTGGAGTATGGTAGTTCTCACCTTCTCACATGTTCCATATCGTGTGCCTTATAAACTATGCGACACTGCCTCTTCCAGTTCTTGCTACGTCAGCCAGATTGTCAAATAAGTGATGCCCTAGGTATTTGTGTTGTGTGATGCTTAGTGATCGACAGACTCTTCCTCTTCTTCGTGTCTGCATGCAGCTACGATAAAAATCTTTTGAAAAGTATCACATTCTCTTACCCTGAAGACGCATTAAACCGTGTGCAGTTAGTACGCCCTTTGTCTTGTCTTGTTATGTCGCATGACAAGTGTATGCCCACGATGTGCGTTTAACTGATTTATACTGATTGATCAGTTTAGAGCCAGAAATCTCAGCAACAGCCACCTCTTTAATAGAGTTTAGATCATCCGTAAAGCTGGCTATATCACTCTGATCTTGAGCATTAGCATTTTACCATTGCTTCCCGTCCGGGATTTTTGTAAAGAAGATGTTGTCAAAACAGTAAGTGGAGATAGCGTAGTTTAACTCTGCTGGAAACCGCGCGGAAAGCAATATCTGGTCGTGCCCTGCAGCGCGAGTTTCCAGGGCTTTTGTTGAATTCGACGACAGAGCTCCAGTAATAAGATTAGATTTCGACTGCTGAAATATTTATATCCAGTCTGCTCCTGAAAGTGATTTTTTCGAGTCCTGGCTACCAGACATTGATCCCGTAGAATGAAATGGATCTGACTACCGCTGTATAAATACAGCGAGCGATAAACGGGGTTGAACCCCATCTTTTGGCAATTGGTACTGAGCATGCGTAGAGTGCTGGGATAGCTTTCCCCTACCTGTTCACCGAGTTTCCGCTCCAGTGGAGCTTGCTATTTAAGATTATTCCGAGATATTTGATTTTGATGGAGAGATTGATTTCCACGCCTTTATTTTGGGTAGTTTAAAAGGAAGTGGTTTATATGCCCTTGTGAAAAGAGCCATTTTCGATTTCGCCGGACTGACATCTGGCCGCATACCCTGCACCAGCTTTCTACTATGCTTAGGCCATTTTAGAATGAATCCCTTAAGATTCATTCATTTGAAAATGTCGAAATTTGTACCAGATAAAGTGTTTTTACGGGGAGTTTTTCTTCATTACTTTAACATGAAGAAAAGTGCTACCGAATGCCATCGTATTTTACTGAACGTTTATGGTGACCATGCATTAGCCGAACGAACGTTCCAAAAGTGTTTTGCATGGTTTAAAAGTGGCAATTTCGACTTACACGACGGAGAACTACTCGGATAGCCAAAAAAATTTCAAGGCGAAGAATTGGAGATATTACTCGACGCAGATCCATGCCAGACGCAAGAAGAACTTGCAAAAGTATTAGGAGTTGATCAAGCAACCGTTTTCAGACGATTAAAATCACTCGTGTAGTCATTTTATGGTATCTAATACATACTATGCCTTTGTCTTCCTAGGCTATATCCGGTTTATATTAAATCGGAATCGTTGTAAAATGTATTGGATATACTAAAGGAATAAAATCACAATTTAAATGGGAAAAACCGATTTTTGTAAGAAATTTTTGTCCGTAAAGTCAACCGACACTCCCCATTCAATAAATCCTTACTCCCTTCTGAAACTATTAATACCAGTTTTCTTTTCCACACTGCCGTTATAGGACTTGTCTCTAATTATTTTGTTGATTTTGTGAACTGACAGCTGTTGCTGTAAACAGTTTTCCAGGCTCTTAGCCATACTTAAGTTTGCAAATAAATATATATGTATATGTTATGTATGCCCTCTGCAGAGAAAAATACTAGTTGCTAACTAGAATACAACTGGTTTGCATTTTCGCTAAAACTGGTTCAGCTTTCATCTATTTCACATATAAGCAACTGGTATTTTTAACACGGCAATGTCCTACGAACTGTCAATTGCCCGATCATGCATCAGCTTCATACTAGTTGTATACTAGTTCATTTAGGAATGTGGAATTTCTACTTCACCATAAGAAAATGTGAAATAAAATTGGGGTTGCTTGAAGCGAGGAGCATTCCATTAGCAAACTTAGTAGCTAAAGTTAGGACTTACGGGCACTGTAGTACGGCGTTACCCTTGTGCACAGGAGTAGACTTTCGTGAAGCTGTTTTCAGCTACAATAGAGGAAGATAAAGCTCTTCATGTTTTTTTCAGATGGCTCTAAAATGAACGAAGGAGAGGGTTTCGGTTAATTGCGTCCAACTAGTGATAGTGAAGTCATATAAGCTAGAAAACTATTGCAGTATCTTCCAAGGTAGAGCTACTGTAGTGTTCTGGTTTTCAAAGAAAAAGGATACAGATTTATGTGTAGAGCCAAGCAGCTATAGAGGCCTTAATTTTATATAGCAGGAAGTCAGCTGTGGTCGCACTATATAAAGAGCCAATTCAAAAGTACTGTCTCAGTACAGGTTATACGGCAATGAAGGCAATGAGATAGCTAAAGAACTGGGTATGGATAGATCAGATCATAATAGTGGACCTAACAGTTTCATATAGAAGCAAGAAGTAATACTAGTTCGTCAGTCGAATAGACTTTGGGAACGAGCTAAAACTGTAGAATCGCGAAAACTATGTGTAAAATGTATCAGGCCGAACTTACAAATTTTGTACCATCTGAAAAGAGGCCAGATTCTAACGTAATATCCAAGTTCCGGCATTTGGAATACAAAGGCCATGCTTACTTGGCACAGAAAGGCTACAGGATCCTCAAACGGTCATTGAGGGCCCAAAATTATTGCTTCAATTTGCGAAAAGAACAGCATTGACCTAAACCCTAGAGACACAGTAGTAGTACAGTTTACGCGCGTGTAGTGTGTCTGTTACTATGGACGTCTTATTATCTACGTGATATTCAAGGGATCAGTCAGTTCTACCTAACCTAACCATTGCCTGTAGTGAGACTAGAGCTGTGAACCTTATGCGCAATATTCGGTCATTGTGACGATGAATCGACGCGCACTTCAACGGAGCATAACAGAAAATGGAAGTTGGCCGTGACGTGGTAGATATAATATCAGGTGGTGAAAATTGTTATTATTCCCATTACTGGTGAACTGTGGTGAACTGCTATACAAATAACCAACTGGTTTGAATTTATCCTCAAAATACTAGTATTTAACTAGAATTTTTGCTTAATAGTCTAACTTCTTCCTGCAACGTATTTAGCTACTAATTTACATAATATGTACCTATGTATATATTATCATTGTTTCTACAATATCAATAAATGTATGAACTAGTTGTAGTTGCGGTAACAACTGTTGGCAGCTGTTTCTGCTCAACTGGTACTCGGTTGGTTAAAGTCTTGCAACTCATTGTCATGTTTGGCATTTGTAAGCAAACAAACGAAACACAATTAAATGTGATTTGTCATTTCTTCTTTATACACATACATATACATGTATGTATGTATGTCACGTAACTACATGCTGAAATATACCTATACATGTGCATAGATATTATGGCCTCTTTGGCAGATAATAGGAATAGAAAATGAGCTTCCGAATTTTTTTCATGTCCTTAAGAATTCGCACACTCACTTTGTTGATGCCTACAAATTACTTGCAAGCTTATATCATCAGCAATTTAATTTATTTTACAGGATGTAAACCTATAACAGCAAAACTTACCTTTATTGGGGGTGATATTAGGATTTTCGGCAAGGCCGTAAAGACTGATGTTCTGGGCACAATTAGAGCACGACATTATTGAAGTCGCAGGGTTCCAGTCTTCTTCCCCACTAGCGTAGCTTATATGGTCTTTCCAACGGAGTAGAAGTCTTCATCTTCTTCTACTTCCACTGGCGGGTACTGCATCGAAAACTTTCAAAGTTCAAATATTCGTATTCATCAGGATTACATGACCTAGCCAGCGCAGCAGCTGTTTCTTGATTCGCTGGACTATGTTAATGCTGCCACATACATATATCGTACAGTTCATCATTCCATCGGCTGTGGTATTCGCCGCTCTAAACTCATAGAGGATAAATCTCGAAAATTCCTAACGCCGACTTATCAGATGTTATCATCGCCTAAGCCTCCGCACAATAAAGCAGAACGGAAAAGATGAGCGCCGTGGAGTTTGGTCTTTTTTCGTCGAGCGAGGATTTTGCATTTCAATTGCTTACTCAGTTCAAAGAAGCACCTGCTGGCAAGAGTGATTCTGCGCTGGATTTCCAGGCTGACATTGGTTTTGGTTTTAATATGGGTTTTAAGAAAAACGAAGTTGTCAACGACTTCAAAGTTATGATTGTCGACAGTGGCGTGGCAGTCGCGAATGCGATCTTAATGAAGATTGTACCTCCTCATGCAGCTTTGCAGACTTTATTATTTTATTACGGGTATCACTAAATTAATAGCCTTACGGAAGCAAAGAGAAAACTATTAATAACCATCATGAATTAATACTTCTATACGGAAAAGAAATATGGGCTAGTGCACTGAACGAGAAACAGTACCACTAGAAATTACTGTCGTTACAAAGGACAATGCACTTCACGTATGGCATCATGTAGTGCTAGTAATCAGTGGAACCAAACCGATGGACCTTCTCGCTAAAGAGATATAGAGGATATGGCAGCAAAAGTAGGCCATCAATACAGCCTGCATCCCGAAACGAGGAACAAAAACTCACGCAATGGCAAGAAATATGAAATGTGTTGTGTCACATGGGCGGTAGATAACTAAGCTTATACCTGACTTAACAAAGTGGAAAAACGATCAGGCGGCGAGATAAATTACTACTTCACGCAACTTCTGTCGAGTCATGGGTATTTCCGAGAATACCTACACAAGGTGGGCAAAGTGCTGAGGTCGACGCAGAGCACACCATTTTCCAATGCGGGAAATGGCAAACATAAACATGATGGTGTATTAAATGCCTAAAGCAAACCCACCCGAAAACAAAAAAAAAAAATAATAACAAATAATGGAATGTAAGCCAGCAAAAATATGGTAAATATATGAATGGTTATATAACATATTGAAATAATCTTAATTAGTTTCAAATACAATCATTGATATCCTTCGTAGATTTGGAAAAAATATTTTTTTTTCTCAATTTAACCAAAAAAAAAAAAAAAATACTGCAATATTCTGTAAGGAAAGTTAGAAAAGTGAACCTTTAGTTGTTATTATTAAAGTAAAAACAATAAAATTAAATTATAAAGATTGTCCAATAATAAAAACACGAAACAAGTAGTAAAGTAAAAATGCACCAAAATTTTAATGTTCACTGAATTGCCGAGCGGCACAAGAGTGTAATATAATCACAAAGGTTAATTACTTTGAAGCTGATCTTATCTTATATACTTATATTTGTAGTCTTGCTATGGCAGCTTCACTCGCTCACTCGCTTTGTTGTTCTGCAACAACTGATTTCTTTTATCTGTTGTGTGTATACATATATGTATTTGCTGCGAAGGGCAATATCCCAGCAGCAGACTCTTTTATAAAATGCAAACGGAGAGGTTCTTCAATTTGACCTCTCAAAAATTATTGATATATGTTTCTGATCTACTTTTTGCAAAATATAAATTAAAAAAAATAAAAATAAAAAAAAATTAAAGTGCCAATAAATTAAAAAGTTAAAAAGCAAAAAATTTTTTTTTGTATATCGTGTGTAACCGTTGATGTCTTGTGAACTTCGTGAATGCTCGACTTGCTCTACTTCTGGTGCGCTAAGCGTGTGAGCATAGATCTGAAATCAAACTACAAAAAAATTCAATAAGATCGTTATCTGATTCACTTCCTAGAAAGAAAATAAATTCAAGGATATGGAGACATAAATACGATTTTTTTCGAATAAGCCGGTTCCGTGATTTCCAAGGAAGAGCACCTAAAAGGTGAAAATTTACTTTGGTACTCCTACACAAAGGCCTTTTGGTCTCCTGTATTCTAAAAAGAGGGTTCGAATTATTTTGCGATTTAGGTTTGGTTGAAGTGGTTCCAGGATATCAGTTTGCATAGGTAAACAAAGAGACTCAGTGTGATACGACTAAAGGTCCTAATAGCCTCCAGCTGCTAGTCAAGCCAATATGTGGAGTTAATAAACGACGTATCTTTGCACTGTTATTTTAGCTCGAGTCGCTAAAGGTTGCCACCCCTCCAAAGTTCAGGACATATGCAAAGGTGGTCTCTTAAGGTTTTTAGGTTCTTCCTTCCCTCTAAAAACTTCTGCAAAGGTAAATTGGTGGTACGTCTAGTCCCTCTGGGTCCCTTTCTAACAGAAAATGTCACTTAAGAAGATATTTCCATTCTTTTTAGCAGAATAAGCTCTCGTGATATATTTTATTCTACGTCGGTCACATTATCCCAGCCAACTATTTAAGCCCTTCCAACTCAAGCTGTCATCTGCGAAGGCAAACTCTTTTGAAATTAGCTTATAAGAGGCCATCTCATCCGTCATTTCCTTACTTCGTATGTCACTAAGCCCGGGCACACATGCTAGGTTCGGAGAGCACTGCTTAGTGATTACATTAAGTAGCAGCAAATCTTTTGCGTTTTTGATTTTACTTGTTATAGATCCCTTAGTTTTAAGTGCTACCTAGCCATCTGAGAAGATATAGGTAGAATTTACTGAAAATGACTGCCAGTTCTGCTAGTCTCCAAATGTCTTTGCTTGCTACAAATTATATATTACCAAAGGTCTTTATAGATAATTTACTTGAAGTCGCCAAAGTATAATGGATTTCTCTACAATGATTTCTAGCGTTATTTCGATTGTCAGTACGTCAAGTAAGCTTCCCAGGTCAATTGCTGGAATAGTTCTTAGCGTTACTGACATTTTTCTTTCTCCTCTCAGCATAGAGCCTCTACAGCAGCTTATTATGCAGAGATACTCAGATTTACTAAGTGTTGATCTTCAATGCTTATTCAACACCGTCCAGTCTCAGAGGTGTTCATGTCGGGACTTTGTGTCTTCTAGTGAAGAGCAAAGAGTTCCATTTCCATTTTATCTGCATTTACCTTCTAGCAGGCTAAAGCCGCCCATCGATTTATTGTTCTTAGAAGGGGTTTCATCCTTTGGCTTACGGTATTCTGGTGCTAAATCGGCTATGTCTTCTACATAGGTAAAGGTATAGGATTTATAAAGAAGCCAATTTGGTGACCTGAGGAGTCGCTCTGCAAGTAAGTCTTATCTGTCATTTCTTTCTGCAGACCAATACGATATCAGGATACACAGTCATTGAGAGCTCCGCTTGAATTCCGGAGACTTTCAAAACATATTCTTTAATTTCTTTCTATAGTTCGAATTGTTGACTAAAGTGTGGACTCAGTTGATTTATCCTTCATATATCCTTCATTCGAATAGAGAGGACTCGCATCTCTCTCTCTCTCTCTCTCTCTCTCACCTAGGTATATAGTTGCACCTTAGTTCTAGTAAAGCTTCATTTTCAGCTGGGATTAATTATCTGCCTGGCAATGCTACTTCTTACTGTTTGGGTGTGCGTCTTGTGGTCTGTATTTTGTTTGTTTGTTAGTATTGCTTTGCTCGTCCAATTGGTGTTGATACTGTCACCAAGCGTGGTGTTGTACAACTGTTGCTGTTGCTGTAGTAATTTTTGTTTGCACTCTTTGTTGTTGTTATCTACAATTTCGGTTTCATGTTTGCGGTATTCTCTCTAACTTTGTACGTATATATATGTACATATGTATATACGCATGCCGATTGACATTTCCTACACTTTACTCCATCATCTCCCTCCACATCTCTCGCACTCTCTCTCTCTCATTCTACAAATATTGCTGCCACTTCTTTTGCTTTTCGTGTTGCTGACATCATTGGCTTTTGCATCCTTGAATGTAATTGCAAAACTTTATCTTTATCTCTGTGCAAGTCTAATAGTATGCACATTCGTCCTTGTGACAACCGTAACAATCTCGCCCCTGCGACCCTTGGCGCTTTCTGAGTGTACTTACTACTTAGCAACACCGCTTGTTTTACTCATCCGCAAATCTCTGTCGCTTCTACACCACCACCACCACCACACCCCGCGCCCGCTGTACTTTCGCCTTCTTTCATGCTGTTAGATACTGGTAGCGGTTGCTAACTGGGCACATTAAAGTAATTACAGCTGCTCACCAATATAATAACAACAAAAATGTAATTGTAAGTCTGCTAGAATAAAGCTGAAAAGTTTTTCGGCTGTACTTTAATTTAAAAGTCTCTTTTATGTAATTTCGTTGACTTGGTCCTGCTCTGATTACACCGAGCGTATGTGTGTGTGTGTGTGTGTGTGTGTGTGGGTGTGAGTGTGCTTAGTTTCGCTATTGTTTGTTGCTGGTTTGCCGTGAGCTAGAAAGTAACTCGCCAACGAGTAACCATCAATTTGATACTCTTCAACACATTGTGGCGATGTAAGAATAAACAAACAACAGCGTCCTTCAATTTGCAAATGTTTGAAGTTCAACTGTAATTACATTTTCCCGTTTTATACCACATAGATTTCCAAACAATCGCTCTAATAGTAATTCATGGAAAGTAGGATACAATGAAGGATTCTCTTTCTTCTTAATTACCACATACACTGTTTGCGCGATTATAGCCTAATCAATATTAGCACGTCAGTCGTGCTTCTTCACTAGAGCTACAACGCCTTCTACTTCATCTCCTTCCATCAGCGGATAGAGCATTGACCACTTTTTAAGCGAGGCTATTTTCATCCACCTGGATGACAACTTTGCTTCCGCCGTTTTTTTCCAAAATTAAAAGCTCAGGGCCTTGAGACGTTTTGAAATGGCTTGCTGATTCACTCCCAACGATTCGGCAAGCTGTTCTTGGGTTTGGCACGAATCTTCAACAAGCAATGCTTCTAGTTGTTCATCTTTGAAGGTTTTTTCTCTTCCACCACCATGTTTGTCTTCGACATCGAAACTACCATTTTTAAAACGTTGAAACCACTCCCAACACGTTATTTCACTCAAAGCAGCATCACCGTAAGTTTCTGAGAGCATTCGATGTGCTTCAGCTGCATTTTTTTTTTCGAATTGTATCAGAAAAGTAAGGCTTCCCGCAAATGGCGAGAATTGGGCAGATAAACGGACATTTTCGAGCGTGAATAATACGAAAACAAGAACAACTGTCACTGAAACGGCGATGACAATTCGTTAGGCACTGTCCACACTCACTTTAAAGGCATTATCATCTATGTATTTCAACCAGCCTCAGCCGGTACAGCCACATATCGGAAAACGGCGGAAGCAAAGTTGTACACATATGGTATTAATTCGCTTGTGAGGTCCATCTTTATATGAATTGGCCATAGGATCCTCTGATTGCAGTCGTCGGGCTTTCTTTCGTCCGATCATATTCAGCAAAGAGGTTGCTGTGTTCACCTTGAAAACAACTCTGGTGTTTCATATTTACTATCATTCCGCAGTTTGATGTATTGATCCCTCCATAAGTTCAGTATATTCTGGATAATTGTCATCTAAGCCCCTTTGAGGTTTTCAAAACTCCAATAGGCCGCTACATTTTCTCAAAGAATTTTCGCGCATTACCACTGTCGGCCAGCTTTTCCAGCTCTTCATACTCAAGCATTTTCGGCGCTTTCTTATTTCTTGTTTTTGCTTCCTCCTTCTGCATCCCGCGGTTGTCGATGGCAACGCTGCGAAGTAAATAGGTAGGTAATTTTTCAATCCACTGTCGTTTGACTTTCCTTAGCACTTTTTCCGATATTGTCAAAAATGAATTGTTCCTGCTTAAGGAGCTTGAAATGCCGTTCCATAGTTCCTTCATATCGAGTTGCTGATGAGTATTTTTAGAGAGCGGTAGTACCAGGAGAGTGCAAATGCTGCTGATTATCTGCTATGATTGCATCTTTTCGACGTCAAAGATTCCTTGTGGTTTTCTTGAGCGAGAGCTCTGGCGCAAGATCCGAGCAGGTTCCTCAGAAAGATAATGAATATGGTGTGTTATTTTTCATCCGATGATAGTTATATAAGTTGATGAATTTTCTTGTGCCGAAATTTTATATTACAGAGAAGCGTATTTCGGGTGCAAGCGATCAGTATCAGTTTTTGGCAGAAGTTTCGTTTTGAAGGTGTAGTTTTCCGTATGTTGTGTTGCCCAACCTGGTTCTCAAATCAACATTTTGGAGAAGGCAAGTGTTTTGATTAATTCCATCTTCTTCGACAGAAGAACTTCTCTTTACGCATTATGGCAAGACGTCATCAGGGGTAAATATCATAACTTAAAGAAGATGTCTCTCTCTTACTACAAACTCAGCACCTAGGTGTTCTTATGTGACACTTATTTGCACAATTTTTCGCACTACAACAGCCGGTTCGACTTCTCACTATAGCTGCTTTCCAAATGAATGTTGGTTGGCTAAACGGAGGATACTTGATCCAAGAAAGAATGACGTGAGCTGCTTGAACTACATTTAAAAGAATTGCTTCTTGCCACAACCAGATGAATGACAGTCATCAACTTTTTTCACTTCTGTGACCTTTTCCCAATGGCTCCAACCTCCATCGCACAGGAAATTTTGAAATTATATGGATTAAGATCGGGCACTGACGTTTTGCAGACCGTTTCTTCTGCAAGCAACTGACTTTAATAACCTCTTACCTCTAATTGCCAAAAATAAATAAAAGCTATGGTTACCCAAAAAGTAATTGCGGATTTTTTAAAAGAAAGTAAATGCATTTTTAATAAAACTTAGAATGAACTTTAATCAAATATATAATTGCCATTTTGTTCGATAACCTTTTGCCATCTTCCCGGCAAATTTAGTATTCCACGCTCATAGAACTTCTGGCCTTTATCTGCAAAAAACTGAACCAAGTGCGATTTTATACCCTCATCATTGCCGAAAGTTTTACCATTTAAGGAGTTCTGCAAAGATCGAAATAAATGGAAGTCTGATGGTGCAAGGTCAGGGCTATATGGTGGATGCATCAAAAGTTCGCAGCCAAGCTCACTCAGTTTTTGGCGAGTGACCAAAGATGTGTGTGGTCTGGCGTTGTCATGATGGAATACGACACCTTTACGATTGACCAATTCTGGTCGCTTCTCCTTGATGGCTGTATTCAATTTGTCCAATTGTTGACAGTAAACATCCGAATTAATCGTTTGGTTCCTTGGAAGCAGCTCAAAATATACCACACCCTTCCAATCCCACGAAACAGACAGCATAACCTTCTTTTGGTGGATATCAGCTTTTGAAGTGGTTTGAGCTGGTTCACCATGCTTGGACCATGATCGTTTTCGATTGACGTTATTGTAAACAATCCATTTTTCATCTCCAGTTATGATTCGTTTTAAAAACGGATCGAATTCATTGCGTTTAAGGTGCATATCACAAGCGTTGATTCGGTTTGTTAAATGAAATTCTTTCAATTCATGTGGTACCCAAATATCAAGTTTTTTTACGAGTCCAAGACTTTTTATGTGATAATGAACGGTTGACTTTGGTATATTTAATTTCTCTCCTATCTCACGCTCAGTTACATGACGATCCGATTCGATTAAAGCCTTGATATCGTTATCGTCAACTTCACTTGGCCGACCTGAACGTGGCTCATCTTTAAGTGAAAAATCTCCAGAACGGAATTTGCGAAACCAATTTTGACACTGTCTTTCTTTTAAGGCTTTATCACCATACACATCTCGTAACTTTTTAGCAACCTGCTCCGCGTTTTTTCCTTTACGGAAATAATAAAGTAAAATATGACGAAAATGCTCTTTTGTGGGCTCCATATTAAAATTGACGCCAAACAAACAAATGTAAACAAAATTTCGCGCACTTTTTTTCTAAAGCAAGCTAAAAGTGACAGCTAATAACTGACAAAAGAAAGAATGCAATTACAGAGTCATCGCCGTTCAAAAAAATTGTCAAAGCCGACTATATGAAAAATCCGCAATTACTTTTTGGGCAACCCAATAATAACTTTTCATTTAAAAAATAAAATTCATTTAAAATTTTTAAGCTGAATAAACAGTTAATGTTTTCTAATAAATTAAATTTGCTTAAAGCAAACAAAATTTTAATAATGTCAAAAGTCACATTTACCATCATCAAAAATTTGTGTGTGACACTCATAAAAATTATTCACCAATATTTCAAATTTATTGTGCATACTAAATCATTTTGAATTGCAACTAATTTGAAAGTGAATAAATTAAAATTATAAACTGCAATGTGCAAAAACTAGTTAATAGATATTCATATAAGCAACATATGGTCGATTTTCAAAAGGGTTAAGTAGATATAAGTGCATAAAAACATTTGAAAATAGCGATAAAAACCATATGTTAAACGGAAACGAAAGAAGAATCTTCAGTCAGAAAGGTCTTCAATTAAAATAATTTATGAGTGCTGAAAATATTTTTCCATTCGAGCTCTTCCTCCAATCCCTGCCGAGGGATGAACGGAATTACAAAAATTAATTTCTGCAATTTTGGATGCCCTAGCCTTCCGAACGGCAATACGCACTGTTAATCACTCGGCTATTGGGGCAATTGTAATGTGTTCCTACCAAATTAAAATGTCCCCACCCTTAAATACTAAGTAAGACGTACACCACTGGTTATATACGATTAAGTTTTTTCCAGAGAAGAAATGAAAGACGCTTTAATAACGCACTGCTAGTCAAATTTTATAGTTATAATAAATTGCACGTTTTATAAACACGTCCTTATATTTCCATATAAACATCTTTGCATTCATAAATAATTTTTCTAGTGTTCATAATTACGTTTTTCTTACTTTTCGGGACAGTTTTCATTTCCTTCTTGGTATGATTAAATTCAAGCAGGTAATATACTCGTACAAGAGAATAAAAAGAAAGAAAAAATAAAAAATTGATTGAAAAGCTAAGACTTGGTAAGAAGAATAGAAAGATTATTTACTCGCAAGGTCGTTGCAGATTTTATTGCTACCCACATACTTCGTACACTACGCTGTTCCAATTGGAACGATGGGGATATACAAGACGCAGATGAAGAAACTCGAAGCATATCAGAACACCGTTCTTAAGACCGAGACAGCAAACCCCCTAATATCGCCGAAGCATTGGGGAGCACCCGAAAAGACGTCATCTAAGCAAATCAGAAAGGAAACACTTGACTAACAAGAATGGATTTAGCCCCATGTACAAAAACAGCTGGAATCACCTAGAATTCGTTAACACCTTTTTGAACTCTCTGCCAGTGAACGGCATTCTTAAAATCCAATAACACTTTATTGCAGACGTTGAATTTGAGCTGCCTCGAGAATACTTAATACTGACATACCCATATGTCCTACATTTACTGAGAAACCGCAGATACTAACCATCTCTTTGTATAAACCTACTCTTCTAATCCCTCTTTCCTATGGTCCCTTCCAATCAAAAATCGTTTCTTGGACCTTCCGTTGGATACGTGTATATTCAACGAGTGATCTTGTCTGCTCTTAAGCGGGATTGGATTAGCCGCTACAATATCAGCAACAACCATGACTATAATCTAGAGCTACTCACGACTCTGTACTTAGACAATTAAAGTACATTTGAGCGAATGCGAGTCTTAAGTATTGCTGACATCTCTGAAGACGACGGCAAGAAATATGCCATCTACGTCAGCTCATTCCGACACATGTCCCTCTAACATGAGATGATTCTGCTTAGATGCAGTGAAAATCACAAATAAACACTTTTTGAGTTCATCTTTCTCTTTGTTCTCATTGAAGCGGTTATAAACTTCAAGCGATGTCACGAACTAGCCTTCAACCTAAACGCTTTTCCACTTCTTTGCATACACGAGGCCTTTATATTATCTATTTTAGAACCGAATCTGAAAAAACCCACCTCTAACCCACCTCTAAAAAAGGACTATCTGCAAGAACTGCGTAAAAGCTACAAATAGAATGACTAGGTAGATAATCTGAGCGAAGGAGATCGCGATCTGACCTCCTTCCGTCAAACTAATGGTGATTATAGTGGATCGTAAACCTCCATGCTTTGCCTGAGCAAAATTTCTGAGTAAATTGGTAGATAGTCGCACTCAGAATATATCACTCGCAATGTTACAAAGCTTAAGCATTACTTCCCTTAAGTTCATAGCGATGACAGCCAAACACTGTCTCCACTTTGAGGAGTTTGTCGGGATGTTTGTTCCAAGAAATGCTATCGAACCCATGACACTCCGCATAGTTGTATGCTCTACCAACCGGTCGTCTAAAGGGGTCGTAATTATTACTACCTCATATTCTCTAGCCTCCCCAAAAGTTTTACCTCTTCTCCCACCTCGCGTTTCAAAATTAATAATGTGTTGCTAACATATTATATATCTACAGTCTACAGGTCCTTCTAAAGTATCACCTGTATCGCAACCTACACTTACTACGCTACCGTGGCGAATTCCGGTGACAACGGGTGAAATATCTCTGACCGCAAATATGTATCGCTATTGTTTGTTTGGCTACCGGGCCTGCAATGGAAGTTTGTGATTCTTCTGTCAGCTCCGGACGCTGTGGTTTCGTTCACAAACTGTTACTTCACTAACCTCCATGCAGTTGAGGCTCGCTCGGATGTCGAGTAATTCATCACAGGTTTAATACATTTGGTGTTCGTCCGTCTCTGTGCGGGGACTTTGAAGTAGAGAAGTAGAACCTCGCAGCTACCTTACTAGAGAAGGAGTTTATCCCTCGCCATCTCTAAATAACAATTTATTCGTTGTGGCAAGATGTAGCACCTTGCCACGACCTTTTCAAAGGGGTAGTAATTGTTCTTCACCGCGCTTAATGCCTGATCTGATAAAAAATAGTAGAGGGAATGCACCCTCACCTTCTTCTTATACCTAAAATAGGGTGTGGTAGCTACAGTATTTACAGCAACTCTGCCTTTTTATATTCTTGATAGCCTGACGTCTTGGTGTGATGCGATATTGCGGTTGCGGATAATAAGATATACTAACGGTGCTCTTATTGTTAGTGTGTGAGCTCCACCTACGAATTCCTAATACAGATCAATCGTCCTGAAGTATCTCTACCAAAGAATGCGAACTCTTATAGAGTTCGCAGCGAGTTCGTTGTGCTTATTGGGAGCTGGCACTCATCGGTAACGCATAAAGGAGCCATCAGGAGGGTGTTCACCAAAAATACGATATGTTGGTAATATCGTATTTTAACATATTTTTATAAAATATACAATTTTTATTATTAACGAACTTCTTTAGTTGTTAAATAATACTGAAATGATAAAAATCCCGAAATCTAGAAAATCGCATCTCCAGAATACACTAAACTATATAGATACCACTGTATATCAAACACATATACATAAGTACATACCTGCAGAATAGTGAAAGTAATAAAACTGAAATAATATAAAATAAATAAGAAAGCAATGAAAATCCCCAAATAATTTCGTGTGCGAGAAGGCGAAATTCAAAATTATAAGCTCGTACGCTCAGGCAAAGAGTGAACTTAAACAAATGCATACACATAAGTGCCATGGCAAAAAAGAATATGTATATTCGTATGTATAGGTATGTTTGTATGAATGTGTACGTATGTTTGTGTGTGCAACGTCGAAATAAATTGCAGTCAACGTGCAAGAAATCCCCCAATTAAAGTTTTCTATGCGAAATGGACGGACGGAAATTATATTAAAACTGCGTGCATATGATTATTTCTACGTATACATACACGTACATACATATTTCTACATTTGCAAATATGTACGTATCTTATGAAATGCAGATCTGTATCTTTATTTTCCTAAAACTTGGTAGATATACAATAAAATTAAGTAAATATACAAATAAATATATTTTCTTAGTGGAAAGCTCTGAAGAACTTCTACACAAATGAGGGAGTTGCATAAAAATAGAAAGTATAGTGAGATGCTCTAGCAAAACGTATGCTGGAAAGAAATGAATAAATTTCATTAGTATTGTTGGTAAATTTTTGAGCGTTGAAGCGCAGGTAAAGAATGTCACTCTTTTTCCCAAGTTCCAACCATTTCCTCACAAGGCAAACTTCTTTTGCAATCAAGTGTCCTTTGTTTAGAGTGTGTTTGAGTGACTTCACATAAAGTGTGAACCCAAAAAAGTGTACATAAATGAAATTCAAACAATGTTTTAAGATTCAATTTTTTATAACCAACAGTTTTTATTGAATATTTTTTAATGATATTTTTAAAGACATTTTTTTTTATTTCAATTAAAAATATGTAGTTATTACAAAACCAAAACTATATTTGACGAAACAAAAAATTTAAAAATTTTACGTGTCTTTTTCAACACGAGGGCAGGCACTTTGACGTGGTGCCGGGATTTAGCTGAATCACCAATCAGCTCTAATCTGGTTGGTGGGTAGTGTGACAGCTATACCAAACCTAGCGTTGGTGAAGAATGATCAAACACTCCCCTAATTTAAGGTGTTATGCCAGCCGTGTCCATTGGACGATTTGCAGCCAAAAGATAATATCAGTTGTGTTACAACGAAGCCTCCCTGATACCGGGCCGCGACAGCGTGTAACAGCAACCGCTGCATGTTAAGAATTCACAAATTTACCCGCGATAAGGTATGCCTGTCATAAGAGGCGACTAAAATCTAATAGTTTCCGTAATATCGTCTTTGTGAGACCCGATGCGCCAGCCAGTTCAACGTAACCTTACATTATCTAAGTATCTTCATTATTCTCACCGAGGCTGGGATTGGTAGATTTTTGCTAAAATACTGAGTTGAACCATCTAACTTTAACGGTCAAAACACTGTGTCGTCATGCTTTCATACCACTTTGCCGTCTTCTATGTCTGGATCGCAATCTTTTATGATTTTTTAGAAAGTGGGTGTGGTTAATTAAGTTATAAAGAAGTACTGCTGAGAACATATTGAAAAGTTGCTAAGGCAACAATTTATTGCTTAACTGTTTAGTTCAAACAAATTACAAAAAAAAAAATAATGCGAAGGTCTAGGAAAAATATCGTTCAAGACTTTATCCGGGAAGTGATTGACCTTGAAGAAAACTATATAATATTTACGGTTCTATTTACACCAAATAACTTTTTCCCAGGAAGTGAACGGATCTGTTTGATACAAAAATTATAATTATATATATATTTCTGGTTCTGGATTTTGGTTAAAGTCTTAGATGATTTGTTACTGAATAATGTTTGATTCCTGCATTGTGTGAAAAACGGCCAAAAGTTACCGAAAGGCATAATAAGGTGATTTTGCGACATAACAACGCTCGGCCTCTCGTGGCTGTAACGGTCAAAAACTATAAAAATAGAAGTTTTACCACTTCCGCCGTATTCTCCAAACCTTGCTGCTGATAGTTTCTGGTCTTTTGAAGAATTCGACAAAAGACTAAATGTTTGATTCGAGGGCAGAGATCACTCATTTTTTAGAGATGGTAGACAAAAATTACCAGAGAGATGGGAGAGAGTAGTCGTTTCCTATGGACAATACTTTCAGTGCTGATTTTTTCTTTTCTTTTTTTTAATAAAAACACTTTTTGGAACGAAATTAGAGCATAATTTTACTATTTACATAATTCAATTTTAGTAAAACCATAGATCGAACATATCACTTGGTTGAAAAGGTTTAAAGGACCACTGTAAATATAATTGGCATTTTGTAACCGCTGAAGCGATTTTCGGTAGAGCTCCTCCTCCAATTTGTGGTATACGTCTTGTTGTTTTTCCAACAAATGGAGGGACTAGAGGGATCGAATGTTAGTACGCAATTCTAACAAAATTTTTCAGATTTGAGATATTTGGTTATAAATTTGTCAAAAAAGCATTTCAGGTCGTGAAATTTGGACACATATGATGAATTACATATTGGTGATGAAAATTATTGATATCGGAGGACTATAACATATAGCCCCCATACAACCGAGTTGTTCAGATATGAGAATTTGGGTATAAATCCATCAAAAAAGCTTCTTAAATTGTGAAACTTACTACGCTATACAGGTATATGGTAAACAAATAAACATTCTCACCGAAAATCAGCGAAATCGGAGAACTACACAACTGATTTGTTCAGTGAAAAAAAAAAAAAATGGTATTATTATATACACGTATGTACAAATTAACATTTTCACCGATAATAATCGAAATCAGAGGACTATATCATAAAGCTCCTTTACAACCGACTTGTTCTGAAATAAGGGTTTGGTCAAAAATCCGCCAAAAAAGCATCTACACGTAAGAGCATGAACTTTTGTATTCTATGTACGTACGAGAATATAAAAATAAATATTGTCACCAAAAATGATCAAAATCGGAGGACTATGTCATACAACCTCTATACAACCGATTTGTCCAAATACGAGGTTTTTGGTAAAAAGTAATTGAAGACAGCATCTGAAAGCGTGAGGCATATATAAATTTCGATGTTAATAATCATCGAAATCGGAAAACTTTAATATATAAACGTCATAGAGATCCAGATCAAGGTGATAAAATTTTTCTACAAATCGATAATATTACAATATATTTCATTATATCCACATTCCTAGTAACACCTCTAATCACGTACAATTATTAATAGTTGACATAACTAGAATTTAATAATAACTTAAAACTTTCTGAATCCCTTGAAATGTTAGCAATTATTTTGAGGATTATTTCGAGAGCTATTACCTTTGGAATACCTGAGGAAATTTTTAATTTTTTTTGTTAAAACGAATACATATGAAAATCATAATTCATGTGAAGTAGACATCAAATAGAAAATAGAAAAAATTCTAAAAAGGGGTAAGTAATACAAACAAATATTTATATACTATGTATGCTTAATCCTGAAAACTTTGTATGTTTTAAACTCTTCATACTTCAAGTTGTACTAAATATTCACTCAGCTTAGTTTTTAGTGAAGTAAACAGCATACTACACTTGCATCACAGTAAAGATAAATATTGATACCTACATACTGTGGGAACAACAAGCTTGAAGTATTAATCATTGAGCATGTTTCAAATTAGTTGCTTAATCAACCAAAATGTAGCACTCTGAATGTGTACATATACAATATATGTAAATGTATGTGCTTAAGATATAAGAGTACTTCTGATTTTGTGAGTTAAGTTTCAAAATAACTTCAGGTATGGTTACTATGTATTTACATACATATATATACAAGAGTTTATTTGAATACATGTGAATGTAAAAATGAATTGGTTTGTACGTACATATTTAACTATCATGCGAAAGTGCTTGTTGAGATTCTTTTTGAAAGCATTTCTTTTTAAATTGCAGCTGAAAACTAGAAGTAGAAATAAATAAATTAGAAACAGTTCGTCTAAAGTTTAATCAGTACAAGTAAATGTTAAAATTCGATTTTTTTGCGAAACCTCCGATCGGTTGATGGATTTTTATGAAGAGCTTTCTTTCACGTCATGCAATTAGAAAAATTAACTTAATTTGATAATACCTCTTAACAATTTAGTTAAAAATAAAATCCCAAGCTTTTCTCTACGGCTGTGGAGCGCAGACAGATTAAACCAAATAAATTGCAAGTAGACAGATTAGATAAAAAAGTACCTTACATATAGAAATTGCTATTTTTCCGAAACTTGCGTGATTGCTGGCCTAGATGCCAAACACGCTAAATTCCTAAATAGTGTCAGCTTCATGAAACAGAACTATCTATTTTGCGGTTTTTATTTAACGTAAATAAATTGAACATAAAATAATAAACTTGAAATTCCTTGTCATTATAAAGCTTGAACCTTAGCTTTATATGCGTGAAACACCATATCATTCAAATGATCGCCTCGCGAATTTTCGCAACCTTCGATCCGGTTGAAATAGTTTTCGACCATTTTTCGGCATATATTGGCCGATATCTCAGCCACAACTTGATTAATATTGTTTTCCAAGTGCTTAAGAGTTCCGCTCTTTTCTACTTTTTTGTTCTATGTTCGATTGGTATCCCATCGTCAAGCGACTATGCGGCCGAGAAATTTCTTGAGCAAAAAATCGATCATATCGATTCGAATTGACAGTGACAGTCTCGCCGCTGTCGCTTTCACGGAAATAAAGTCCAATCACGCCACACAAAAGAGCACAGCAGACAGTGAGGTTTTTCTTTTGGTAGTAACGACCTCTCCGCATTTCTTTGAGGGCTTACGGAGCCCCAAATGCAACAACTTTTTTTTTAACGTCGCCCCTGAGTGAGAAATGCGCTGACAGATTATCAAAATTCAAAATGGCGGATCGAATATGATGTTCAAAAGTTATTTGTAAATTCGGAAAAAAATCCTACACATAATTAAATGTTCTAATTTTAATTTCAGAATTGTAATATTGCATTCTTATCAGACTTCCATTTTTTATTTTCATAATATGGTATCAGATTCATAATCGGCGGCCCCAAAATCCCTGGATACCAAATTTCATATAAAATTAATGACTCTTAAAATAGATCTTGTCACTTTTCATTTAGAGGTTGTTTTCACCCCTAAAACCCATAAACGACTTTATCTATAATTGCTAAACGGCCAGACACCGGTATTTTTTTGTCATAGTTTCCGAAAAGATTTGATTTTTTCGTAGGTCAGAAAAAAAGTTGATTTTTGTCAGACGTTGTTAAATTACTTTCCCTATTAGTTTTCGAATTCAGAATCTCATAGAAGTTCTCAGGTTGAATTAGATCGAGATTAAATTATACTGCTCGTCAATTAGTCTAATAACCGCCAATCGTTCTCATTAGGGACTTACATATACCGCCTGACCCGTTACGAGGGAGATTGAAAGAGCGGCCTTTAAGTTTTTTTCTCGTGGTAAATGTCCGTGCTATCATCAAGTCCCTATGTCCAGTCCGTCGTCACCTCCACGTCCTCACGTGTTCTCAGGCGCAACCCACATAACCCAAAAAAATAAAGAAAATCCACTACACATCATTTTTGTTTGTTTCAATTTAATATTCTACAATTATTTTTATTCATACCTGAGCTGAACTCTAACGCTAGCGGTAATTTCCTTAAATTAATTTGTAATATAGTCCCTGTGAAAATTCAACTTAACAAAATAATAATTGCGAATTCTAGTATCTATGCGTGTACAAACATAAAGCGTTCCGTACAAAAAAAAAACTAATGTGATCGCATAATTTATATTATGTAACAACGTATTAAAATTATGAGATTTTAGTCAAAAAGAAGAATGAAGGTGCACTTTTTGGGTGTGTAAAATTAAACATTTGCTAATAGTGCTCTTAAAAAAAATGTTTCTCACTCACTTGTCAACTCAAACAATGATGGCGCCAGTATGTGGTTGAGGAGCTGTGTGGGGGAAAGATACTCTAATAAAAGGGAACTCGTATTCTTATATACCTACATACATATCTTCATGTTCGAAACCAGAAGGGTGATAAGCCTGATCGCGTTTCTATTTTTTTTATTCTCCTTCTTTTTCTCAATAACTTTCTCGAGGTCATGAGCAGCCTGCAGCTCAGTATGATACGAAATACATAAACTACAGTAGATTGAACAAAGAAATGTATGTGATGGATCAAAAATTTAATCAAGGATTATTAGTCTTACTAATAGTTATTGTGTAAAATAAAGGCATATGAAAGTCGAAAGAAATTTAGTGAAAAGTACCCCATCAAAATCTCATATGTTCAAAGAAATCGATATTAGCATGACATTTCAAGTATGTAACTATAAATCAAAATTAATACAGAGGATAATCTCCTAATAAATTATTTTTTTTATTTTGTTATTTTTATGTTATTTATGTTATTTATTCAAATAGGCTAATAAGTGAACGAAAACTAGTGCAAACGCAATAAGCAAAAAAAAAAAGGGAGAGAAGAGACGTACGAATATTATCTTCCTTCGGCGAATTCGTTACAGCAGTAACAGCAACATCATGGCCTTCATGCATTTATGCCATTGCACTCTCCTAATAACAATGGCTGACGCCGCAACGTGCATATTAAACCTTTTGTCCAGATGCAAAAATAAAACTTAAGATGGCAGAAAATAAGCTACAAAATCTTTTAAAGTTATAGTCTCCAATCGCTTCTACTAATCGCTTTAAAAAAGTAGTAAGCCGCCAGTAAATATTGCAATATCGTTGAGACTGCGTAACGGTTCATAGGTCTCTCAGTGCGAATGTAATGTAAGCTAGATGATTCCCGTACACAACGCTGAAGTTATCTGTGATAATGTCCACAACTTTCTGTTCCGCTTATATCGATGTATTTTATTTTCTTTTTCCTCTTAAACTTCTGTAGTCCATCCTTTTTACATTTAAATTGCAGACATGGCAAGATATTTTGAAGTGTGAAATTGCAAGACTTCGCAAAAATTGGATTGAGAAGAAAATATAAAAAATTGACAAATGGTTCTTTATGCGAAGAAAATCATTCAGGCCTTCTTGAAGTAATTAGCGATGGCAAAACAAGGAATCTTAGTTGCTGGTAGACGCCGAACACAAATATTGAAAGCATATTAAAATTTTCATAATTCACATATCGCAAACTTCTGCTAATTGCAAAGTATTTTTCATCGTTAGAGGGCAAGCGCCATATTACATCTTTTCCTGTGATCATGTGCAGAGTTTATAATCAGAGGGACCATCGAAAGAGGGTAGAGGGCCACTTAGTATTGGTCGTTAAGTTCAAATAGGTATTTGTTCTTTTTAAATGACCTATGCGTAAAGCTCGGCAGTCGTTTTTTTCGTTTCGCTATTTGACTTCAATTGGAAACACCAATGAAGCCAGGCTGCTGTGCTCTTGCATATGTCCTCTTCATGAGCGATTTGTAGAGTTTGGCATTTGTTCGTCGAGCGAAAAGTTTACTTTTCAATTACAAACTCAATAAAAGTAATACCTGAGTTAGTCGCAAAAAAGAAATTTAGAAAGATGGCATTTCGTACTAAAAAACTTTTCTGACAGTTTTGTGATTGGTTAATTCAGTTTTGTTTAATCGTGCGCTATATTTACAGTTTTCTTCGAAAAGGACGAAAATGCAAGCCAGGAGGCTGAAAATGTGAATAGCCTTAATGATCCGGATACTGTAACAGCCAATCACGCGTAATTTTAGTTTCGTCGATTCCGTTTCGGTAATTTCGATGTCAAAGATGCACCACGCACTGGAAGGACATGTCGATAAAATCATGGACATTGTAGAGTCCATGACGGCCGGACTGTTTCGAACCGTTTGAAACCATTTGAAGAAGGCTGGATACGAAAAGAAGTTCGATATATGGGTGGCACACGATTAACGCAAAAAACATCATGGACCGAATTTCCACCTACGAAACGGTGGCCAAGCCAGAGTTGACGGCCAGGAAGGTTTTGCTATGTGTTTGGTGGGATTGGCAGGGAATTATCTACTTTGAGCTGCTCCCATACGACAAAGCCCTTAACTCGGAACTGTGCTGCTAACAATTGGACCGTCTGAAGTAAGCAATCGCTCAGAAGCTACCAGCTTTGACCAATATGAGAGAAATTGTGTTCCATCAGGACAACGCCAGGCTACGCATATCGATAGTGACTCGCCAGAAGCTCCGGGAGCTTGGTTGGGAGGTTCTTATTTATCCACCTTATAGTCCGGACCTGACACCAAAAGATTACCATCTGTTCTTGTCCATGGCGAACAATTTTGCTGGTGAAAAATTCGCTTCAAGAGAGGCTTGCAAAAATCGACTGCCTCAATTTTCTACCAATAGGAACGAGGGCTTCTATGAGAGATGAATAATGAAATGACCTTTAAAATGGCAACAAGTTACGGAACAAAACGGCGCATATTTGACCTAAATCGAATCATTCTAAAAATGGTAAATAAAGCTTTCAATTTCATTCAAAACTAATGGATTTCTTTTAACTACAACAGATATTGATTATCGAAAATTGCTTTATTTTAGATTATTCTCCATTATGATCTATACACTTTTGTCTATCCTATGATGAAGGGTACGATATCTCCTCATCTTAGGATAATACGTATGCCAAATACACAAAAAACCCTTTTTGTTCATTTTAACAATCCGAAAATCGTTATAATACAAAAGAGAATCCCACCACAGGTGTTGAAAAACGTTGACCTCTCCGTCAACCCATTTGTCATTTGGTGCCAGGTCATAACTATATAGTTGATGACTCATCATCAAAGTTAAAATGGTAAGGATTCAATTACTGCTCGAAATAATCGGTTCAATTTCCGCAGCAGATACGAGGGAAAGTATATTCAGGGTTTTTCTAACTTTAGTTTAATTAATTTAATTATTTTATTTCAATTAATTAATAATTTACAAATTTCTTTTGCTTGATTTATTAGTTTTTGAATATTTAAGTGATTAAAAAAATGATTCAAATCTTTTTGTTTAAATTAAATAGAAACATTTTTTGGTCTGAAAATTTTTAAACGAAAAAGCGCAGCAACTCCGTATGATATTGAAATACGTAGTAGATTTTATTTTGCTTTAAAAACTCACAATTGCATTTGCTATGGAAATTTAAAGCCATACTTTAAGAGGCACTTTTCGTACGCTTTAGACACCAATATTTTGATATAAATACGGTTCATATATTATTAATGATTTATTATAGGAGAAAATGCTAACCTATCTACCCCTCCGCTCCTAAAGTTTAGAAATTCTGTTAATAAATAAATTGTTCAGAAATTTTTTATATAATTTTTTATTGCTTTGTAGAAGGATAAATATTTTATGCTTCATAGTACTTGACATACCCAGTATTGTTGTTGCTGCTACTCCTTGTTTGCTACAATTACAAATGTCCTATTTTAGCGTTACGTGTCATGGCTTTAATGGTCGATTGACTGGCAGTAACAGCAACAACAAAAACAGTGGCAGTAATAACAAAAGCTTTATTCGATATCATAGCCCACCACGTCAAACCAACGGCAACCTGCCCCTCATTTGGATTGCAACATTGAAACTACGCGCACGTCGCCAAGTAATCAATCTCCCAAAGCAAAGTGTTTTCTATTTATTACTTTACCGTGAAAAGAACACACTTTCTCGTATGCTTTTATGCGTAAACAACTTCTATAAAGAGAGTTCTTTATATATTTATTTTTAGCAACAAGGTAAAACATACATACATACATACATGTCCATGCACTTATTCGATCGTATGACAAAGTATGTTATACTGTGATTTGCCAAGCCAATCAAGCAACCAGCCAGTCAGCCAGCACTCTGCCGCTTCAATCACAACAACGTGAGTGTAGGGAAGCAAATGCGTTCGCATCGTGACACGTTCGGTGTGTGCGTCGCCATTATTGCACACAGTGAATAACAATTGAATTTCCATAGACACGATGTATTGAAACCATAAAAATTGGCATAATCATTTGTGAAATTAAATTGAAAATCCATTAAGTGTTTCTGAAGAATGTAAACGCGATTTGGCTTGTGTTCATGTGGGGATGGATATTGATAGGGAAGGATATTTATGTATGGCTATGAATTGAGCTGTATAATTAGATTATGACTTCTCATTGGTCCATTTAATGAAATCAGGAAATCAAGGCGGTAGTCCTTCCCTCAATTGTTAAGACTGGCTGTCCAAGAGGCCCGAATAACGACACAGTACGCACGAGAGCATGTGCCGATGATATATTCGGTAGGGACCATATTAAGAAGTGTTGGATTTGTGTTAAAAGAGAGACGTGTTGCTACAAACTGTATTAAACTGAGTTCTTTCGGTTTACAATGTGAACAATGATGGATTATGCTGCAACTACCCGTCTTATATACCTCACAGCCGTAACGCCCGACTGGAAAAAATATACAAACACCAGTATTTTCTGCCTGACAACCGTCAGTAACAACATCGGCATCAAATCCTGGCGCCACCAACATCCAAAAATTATGGAAAAATAATTTAAATAAAAAATTAAGTTAAATTTTCTAATTGCGGTCGCCCCTCGGCAGGGATTGTCAAACCCTCCGAGTGTATTTCGGACATGAAATAAAGGCTCCTCGTAAAAAAAACCATCAGCCGTTCGGAGTCCGCTTAGAATAAATTGTAGGTCCCTCCATTTTTTGGAAAAACATCAAGATGCAAAGCCAGAAATTGGAGGAGCAGCTCGGCCGAAAATCGCTTCAGCAGTTACAAAGTGCCAATTATATATATATAATGACATCCGCCAACGAAAGAAGAGCTGGGACTATGAGGACTGTTGCGAGACCCTGACTCCCTCGCAGTGATGTGACCGATCTCAATGCTTATTTTACGAGAGAGATGAGAGTTCAAACAGTAATTAAAACACATTGGCAGAAAGTAAAATTGATTGGTTGGCAAGAGATGCCTGAGAAATTGTCCAAACGAAAAAATTATCAAAAACTTTACAAAAAGCTGGGCGACAAAGGATTTCAAAACCGCGACATACTCTTAATTTGGCCATGAATATCCATAGTATACTAAGTTTATGGAGGGTGCACTTCTCCAGCCTCTGCAATTGCAGTGAATGTGAAAACCCAAAGGAAGAGAACCCAAAATCCCAATTTATGATGATGAAATAGTCGTTTCGTCACCAGCCAATACCGAAATTCTAATAGCGATACTTGCTTGGAATATGGCGGCGAAGAAATGTGGAGGTGATCGACGAGTATAACCTGTATATGCTCAGCTCATAAGAAGATCTGAGCCAATGATCGTCGCATCAATCTTCTTAATACATCTTATGGCTTTTCTTCTAGGGTACTGTGTGATGGATTAAAGTCCAGTTTTTGGGACCTCTTCCACTGGCTTGTTGGTCTTTCAAAAGAACATATGTCTCAATGCCAACAGCAGAATACCAAGCGCTTTTTAATGATCGAGAAAGACCACTTCGGGTCATTTGATACTAAACGAGGTCTCAGACTCGAGCGACTCCCTTAACCCAATACTGGAGAAAATAATAAAGGCTGCAGAGTTAAGCAGATAAGGTAAAATCTTCTATAAGAGAGTTCTGCTGCTGGCAGAAGTCGATCAATATTGACGTTAACTATCGCATCGTCAGTTCAGCTTTCCTGTTATCAAATAAACGGTCAGAATTTGGGTTCCCGCTCCCCCAACAACATTAATCTGTGCATCTGTGGACTGGCCGTGCTGCTATATGGTGCCGAGGTCTGAACAAAGACAACATCTGATGAGTCGGTATTATGTTTTATGGTTCTGTGCCCATTGGCATCGTAGAATACTGCAGGTGATGGATATACTACGATATTGGTCTGGCTCAGCAAAATAAGAGGCAGCGAATGTGTTGACTAGATCAAGCAACCCAGCTGTGAGAGTATTCGATTCGAGCTTGCCGGTGGAAGCCGGAAAAGAAGAAGAGCTCCGCTCTGTTGAAAGGATCATTTGGGAAAGGACCTGGCTTCACTTATTATTATCAATTGGAGCTAAACGGCGAAGAAAAAAATCGTTTATAATCGGGAGCGGTGCCTTTGTCAATTAGGAGTTAAAATAAGTCCTAAATTAAGCAGTATATATATACATATATAAGATGGAGTTGCGAAAGAACTAAAGATTTGTTGATTTATGAATAATCCTTTTTCCATCCAAGATAACCTCAAAGTGCTTGCGAATAATTTTATTTAGTAGAAAGGTTGTTAAGGTTCCATAAAGACATGAATGCATATACATACATATTTTTTCCCATTGAATCAGTGCCAGTTTAATCCATTAACTGCCCTCGCTATCACTGAAAAAAACGCACACTTTTAAGACACTACTGTTTTTGCCTTAACTCCTGCCGCGCTACTGCCAGTCAACGCAATCATCCAACTAACATCCGGCAGATAGTGTCAGCGTTGGCCAAACTGCAAGCCATTTGCTGTAAGTCAAACTGTCAAGTCTTTCATTTTTCTCGTCAAAAGTAAGACACAAAAAACTAACCTCAAACTTTGCGAAATATGGAATACTTGCCTCAGCGCACCGAAAGGTAAACGCAGTAACGAAATCGAAAATTTTTATCTATTAAATGCAACTCGCTAAAGCAAAGGAAAACACACACACAAAAAAAGTGGGGAATGAAAATTGTTTGTCGTTGACACTTTTGTGACAACGAAAAATGAAGTAAGTCAACGCGTTGACAGCGTATTCAATACCGCAAGTGATTGGCCGCTTCTTGCGGGCTCAATGCAGGCACATACGTGTACTCGTATGTACTCGTACATATACATACAAATTTAGGAACAATAATACATACGTGGGAGTAAGCAAACCAAAAAAAAAAGAATACTAAAACTTCCAGACAAGCTACAGGATGTGTCAGCATGCCAGTATGTGCGTGTGCGCGCGCGTGTGTGTGTGTTAGCTAACGAGTTAAACTCCGAAAAAGTCAACTTTTGCATATGCAACTTGCAAGCATAGATAAAGTCGTAGAACTAAAGTCCATAAGTCTATGAGCGCCAGCTTAGTTTGATGGCCAACTGCCTTAGCATGCGAAATATGAATTTAAAAAAGGAAGAAAAAACGTACATATGTATAGGTAATATGCATATGAATGTACATACTTGCACTATATACAAAATTAATCTCACTACACTTGATACAAAACCTAAACTCACTCAACCTACGTATTGGTTTAACAATTCAATCCGAAATTTGAAACTGAAGCTAATACCAGGATAAAGAAGAGTGAGCATTTAAAAATAATTGTTATACTTTTTTTTTGAAAAAGTTACAATAGAAAAAATACAAAACAAATGAAAATAACAGTAATTGGTTTGCCAAATATTTATGCCTTTCTAGAACTATGCGTGATTTTATGATTCAGCAAATTTAGGTTAGGTTAGATATAGGTTAGGAAAGGCTCAATATAGTTAATTAATATAGGTTACGCCCCGAAAGTTTAAGTTAGGTTCAGTTTACGTAAGATTAGCTTAGCTTATGTTAAATCAAGCTAGGTGTTAGAGGTGTTATTTTGGTATTCCAAAAAAATTGTAATTTTTAAGATACAGATTCTTTTTTTTAACATTAATATTGTATTTATTTATTGAATCTGCTTCGACATCGGAAGCCTAACCATAAGTAATAAAATCTTGAACTAAATTAAAACATAAAGCCCATTAGTAAGAATGGGCTGCTGGCTTGACGTTGCGCTTTAGAAGGCTGCTTTGTCTCTTTTCCGCAGGCGGGTTTGACTTGTTGCATGGGCCAAGGTGTTAGCCAAAGGGTTCGGATGGTTACGCAGTTTCGTTAAGTATTTTTTTGCTGCGATTTCAATCTCTTCCTTAATGGTAGGTATATTTAGATCTCTATGGATATTTTCATTACACATGTACCATTATTACTATTAACGTTTTCGATTGGAATCTTTGAATTACATTAGGTCAAGTAAACAGTTCGTTCGGTTTTTTATTGATTTTTCAAAATATGATAACTTTGTGTACATATGTCCGATTTAAGTCAAATGTGCGCCGTTTTGTTCGTAAACTTTTTGCCAACGAGATGCCAACTTCATTATACCCCTCTCGTAGAAGGCTGCGGACTATAAGATGAGTGCGTTAGGACCTCCCATCCGAACTCCTAGAGCTTCTGGCGCGTCACCAAAGACGTGTGTGGCCTGGCGTTGTCCTCATGGAATATAATTTGGCCTCTGTGGATCAAAGATGGCCTCTAATGGACCTAATATCTATATTCGTCGTGCAAGTTGTACTTCGCAACTGGATTCCATACATCCATATCGGTTTTATTGTTGCATTATATAAAAGGACTTTGCTATGAAGGCTAGTCCAGGCTTATTGTTTAAAAGCCAATGTAAACTGGCGGATTTGAGTTTAAGCTGCAGCTTTTTAGCAGAAATGTGTCGTCTCTAGGTTAAGCGCCTGTCCAAGTGGATTCTGAGGTATGTAATTTCGCCAACCTAATATTCTAGCATGAAAATGGCAATGAAAAGCTTTGCAACAAAAACGAGAGCAATGCTTGGCAATTCTTTTAACATTTTGGTGAGATATGATCGTCTCCTGGAGATTTTTTGGATTTAAGGCGGTAATAATGTTCTTTAGTTCTGCAAGTAACAGTGTTTCTTGGAGCAGTATGGTTCTGTGACAAAAATGCATTTTTGTTAGCAGTATTTGGTTGAAATATCGCACTGTGGTGCTCTGCAAAACTAGTCGCCTTTTCTTCATCCGTTCTGGCCCTTGAGCCATTACACAGTCTCAACGGTACTTCAGTGCTTACTGGCGGCTCAAGGTTTTTTGCTAGCTCTACATAGGGAGTTTTTAGTAGAAACGTTGGAAGACAAGGATGTTATAAGATGTTTAATATTTCTTTCCTCTTCGTATTTCAACGCCTTTTCTAGCTTGTTTTCTGCCATCTTAAGTTGGGTTTTTGTATCGGGAGGTCGGTAGGTTTGCCATTCGTGACGCATACGTCGGACCAGTAATTCTATTCCGCTATTAGTTATCAATAATTTTGGTTTTGTTTTCTGCTCTGGTGTGGATATAGTTGCTGCTGTTGCTAGTATTGAGATTATGACCGGATTTTTATTTCATTGAAAGAGAAAGATATGCCCTTAATAATGGAATGGCTACTATTGCCGAATGGTCGCCACGGCTACGCTAACAGGATCGTATCCGTTTTATGAAATTTTCCATTACCAAATCGCAAGGTGGCTGCTGTATGCCCTCAATAGCTTCAAGTATTCTATTTGTGAGGTCTTGAATCGACTGTTGGCGTAGACCTTATCTTTCATGTGCCCTAAATGAAGATGCAGCAAGGTGCTAAATCCCAAGCTCTCGTTGGCCAATTACGATCACCGCGAAATAGTACGGTCCGGAGACTTTTCCCTTAGAAGATCCATGGTTTCGTTGCTTGTGCGGCAAGTAGCCATAAAAAATCATTAGTCATCTCTCGATAGCGTAATCTATTCACCGTTGATCCAGGCTCATTTTCGAAAAAGTAAGATTCAATGACCCCATCGGACCATAAACCGGCCAAACAATTATACGTTGAGGATTTTAAACAATGAGTCTTGGGTTTTCCGAGAATCAGATCCGACAGTTTTGCTTATTGACGTAGCCATCGTGGTTTAAATTGAGGCCCGTTCAGTCAACATGATTTTTTTGATGAAATTCCGAATCATTATCATGCATTCCAAGGACCCAATCAGCAAAGACTCGACGTCGACTCGACTGAACTTAAAACCCAAGCCTTCTTTGTAGAATGTCAAATTCCAAAAAGATGACAAGGAATGAACACACCTGGGTTTTCTTCAACACTTGGACTAAAGCAGCAATATTCTCAGTTGTTTTTGAGCGACGTTGACGTGTTTCATCTGCACATCACTAACCTGTTGTTGAGTTGAAGCGCCTGCTGGTCATTAATAGCGGACTTAGGCGAATAGGCTAATTGTGATGTTCGCTGAAGCTAACTCGGTGAGACAGTGGAAAAAGTGTGTTCTGCGGAACTTGTGTCGCGCAGATGTCAAGGCTGGACAGTGACAAAAGTAGTGTTCAATAGGAAATCATTAGAGTGGCAGCCCATTCTTTTACCGTGTAGCCCCATTAAACAGTGGCCTGTTGTAATGCCTGCCCAAATAGCCATAGCAGACTGGTCACGTTACACCTGATCTCATTCAACCATCTAGAGTCTGCTAATTTTCCGTTGACAAAGGTAAACCTGTATCGTGTGAATGTTTCACTGTGGATAGGAGGAGCCTAGACCAGTTTTGCATTTAATCGAGAGTTTGTTCAGATTTCTTCTACATTTTATATACTGCTACATTGTAGAGATCTGATGGCAGCTTGACTATCGAAAAATATCGTAATTGATTGTGCTACTGTCGTAGATTTGAGCAACCCCTCGGCGGCTTCCATGATTGCAAAGAGTTGTGTTTGTATGGTGCTACAGTGATCTGGTAGTTCCACGGTCGCATTTATTGAGAGCATCGGAAAGTGGATTCCATAACCTACTTTTCCATCGAGCCTTGAGCCGTCTATAAAGATGGCTATGGCTCCCTGTGTTGTTATTGTTGTTGTAGCGGCTACGTTAACCCCGCTTAGGGACAGGTTTATCAATCTAAGTCATCGAGGTCGTCTAACGGTAGGTCCAGAAAACATGCTGTTTCGAAGGGGTCGGACCAGAGGGAGAGGGGGGTTTGAAGTGTCGGCTTAAGGGTTAGTGTCGTGCGAAAATTCTCCACATGCAGGACATTCGTTGGGTATGTTGGGATCGAGTCTAGGAGTTTAACCTGCTACAGTATCCAGACTTAAGTTGTACTTGAGTAACTCGGGACTCTCGAGGCAGCTCGAGCTCGTTATCTGCATTAGGTAGAGATTTTTCTCCGAGCACGCCATTCGTGGGAAAGGAGTCTTTGAAGGTGTTGACTGACTCCTGCTGAATGGCGTTCAGTGCAGGCTGTCTTTTTTTTTTGGAAATTGATCTCTGTCATTTTCGCTGCATACAAGCTGTACATCCTCATCGTTCCATTGTCTGGGAAATTCACCTTTGCAATAGATCATCTACACAATATTTTTCTTGGAATGTTCTAGTGCCAACACCTAAGATATTGACAATGTTCAGAGATGTAACATTGTTCCTTGTCCCTGTCCTTTACTTGCACAGCTTTAATTTTTTTCCAGCATTAAATTTTAGAAATTACACCATAGAGTGTTACCCTGTCTGAAACCCAATTTGGCACCGAACGGCTCGGAGATGCCTTTCCATTTCAATTTTCGCTTCTGGTATAAGCTCTTCAGGGACACTAATTCAGACATGGAGTAGATTTACTAAGTATAAAGCAACATTTGTAAGGTCTAAGCAGTTGATTGAAAGTAGATATTAGTCTTTCTTATCGGCTCCCTCTTTATACATATGTATTGGACAGAGCACACGTAGGCTCCTATTGTTGAGCATATCTTTATCCGACCATATTCTGCAAAGAATCTGATGCTTGAACTTTGCCAGTTATTCGCCATTATATTTGAATATCTTCGTCTTTAAGTCATCGGCCCTAGCCGCTTTGTTATTTCTCCAACCGGATAATCGCTCCTCGAACTTCGTCATATTCGGATATTGTACGCCTATTTTATCATCGTCGATTGACGGCTCGAGTACACCATGACCGACTGTTGTGCTATCACTGACTTTTATGCTATAAATCTATGTTTAGGTTTCAGTTAGCTTGCAACTGACCTATGAAACATGAATTCACACAAATTCGAAACTCAAAAATTTATTGTGACATTTTGATAATTATTGCTAACACTTGGACCACACGTATAAATGATTAACAACCTTCATCCCCTATTTAAAAAAAAAAAAACATCGTAAAAATATTAGCATCCAACTGTTGCATTTGTTGCTGAATGAACATGAACTGAAAAAGCATTCCTTATGTATGTACATATGTAAATGCGTGGAAAATGTTATAAAAATTTTATATTTTTGATTGTGTATGTAGACGCTTTCGGCCATAACCTTTGATATTATCATTTAATAAGTCATATCAGAGTGACCTTTATTGTTGCAACAAGAAAAGACTGACGCAATAGACGACTGAAGTTGCGGTTTGGAGCAACATAAATGTCATAAAAACTTTTTCACTTAAAAAAATATGTCTTCGTGGTCATCATTACCTTCAAATAATAATGAGCAGCTTAAAAAATGCCAAAAAAATAAAAATACAAATATCTGCATATACATATACATACCACAAGGACAGTATGTACGAAGAATATACACTTGTGCTCAATCTCTAACCGAAAGAAACGAAAGTTAAAGCACGCCGCTTGGGTCCTTCCGTTTCTTGGGCCAACACAAAACAGCAGAATGCTCTAATTCTTATGGTCCATAATATTAAACATGATGAAATGATTTTTTCCTTTTTTATTTTTGTTGTAAAATGGACAGTGGCAGATGGTTTTTATTAGTACTTCTGGTTGGAACTTTCTTTTCATTGTATTTTCTGAAAATTTCTTAAAAACCTTGTAAATAAATGTGTGAGAATGTTACTAGCCCGCGCAGATTAAATGAAATGAAAATATTTTTATTTAAATAAATTAAATTAAACTGAATGAAATTTAGTAAAATAGCTAAACTTTTTGGTTAAGGCTAATAAAGCTCGTGATAACTAAGCCTAGCAGGTTCGAAATGGAAATTTCTTTCAAAACTTAGACTAGCTTAACAATGTGATCCAAAAAAATAGGAATTTCTATTTCTGAAATATAAAATATCTTCCTTCCTGGAAGAAATGATGTATTGGGTTCTTGCATCGAAAAGTCAAAATCACGAGAAAAGCTAATAAAACAGTGCTTCAGACCATGTTGGTGGTGCCATTGGTTATAGTCCATACGGATACATGGTCATCGTAGCTAACCGTAGGTGAAGAACTTCTTAAAATTTTGCCTCAAGTAGTTCACTCATGTGAGGAAAGCTTTTGATAGTCACTCGCCAAGGAGGGGCCATAAATTACATATCGGGTGATTAACGTCCTCGGTAAACGTTTTAAAGATCACCAATCCCTGAATTGGTAAGGTGTCGCTGTCCAGCTGGTTAATGTTGTCATACGACTAAAAGGTGACATCCAAGAAATGTTGAGACAAAGACAGAAGAAGCTGCATCCTTGTGCAATCTACTTCAGCGACCATCTAAGGAGGGTAAATTTAGTGCGGGATTTATGATGGGAGAAAGACTTCAACTGTGACTAAAAGCATTCAACCTGGTTTATGATGGAATAGAAAGACGATTTAATGCTAGGGTCGACAGAGGAAGTCTCAATGGTGAAAGATCTCCAAACTTGTTAGTTTAGGACGCCGAAAGGGTGATAGCCCTTAGCCAGTTAAATTCGGTGCGTAGAACCGGTTGCCCCGAGAGCTGCTGGCTTATGCCGGGAACTTCTGTCTTCCCGACCTTTTCCACTTCTTCACTGCACGACAATTACAGTTACAACATGCAAAATCATCTGTTCTTGTAACATACAAGGAAATTGGTCGGCTCGTCATAAACTATGCTGCTCGGATTTGGACGGCGGTGACTAACGAGACGCAGAAGTAGAAGCTACAAGCGGGCCAAAACACCGTCCCCAGGACTGAGTTCAGAGCATCTCTTGTACAGCGAAGCATCATGTTGTACAAGCAATATCTGCTGGGGTTTTACCCTGTGGAACACGGAAACATCTTAAGGTAGTATTTGACTACAAGGACTGCATTCAGCACCACGTCCAAACGCTAGACAGGATCCCATACTTACAGGCTTTAAATGTCATTCACTGACAGTCCGTTGACACCTTTTTGAACTCTCTTTCAGTGAACGGCATTCTCGGATAAACAACAAGCCCCTTGGTAGATGAAGAGCTCGAACTGCCTAGAGAGTCTATAGGCGACTAAATTCTTACCCATTCAGACTTGACTCGGACGTACCCCCATTTGCTCTGGCCCGAACGCGTCAAAACAATTCGTTTCCTGGACCTCCTGTTGGATGTCGCCGATGACTTAGACTGATAATTTCCTGCGAGACTAGACTTGCTGTCATAACAACAACAACAAAAATATCCAAATAGGAAAGGTTGATAGACTTGGTCGGAGGCCGAAATATAGAGAAAATTCATCAAGAAAATACATGGCTGCTACCGGATCGGAAATCCCGCAACCAAATCGATCGTTTTGTGATAGACGGAAGTCGGGTCTTTGGTGTTTCTACGCGGATTAGCAACTAACGACCCTCTACACCGAATAGCTGCTATCAGAGCACATAGCCAGGCGGGTTTTTACTCGAATTGCACTTCTGCTTTTTGAGCGCAGCAGCAGCAACTGTTTTAAGAAATGTTGTATCTTTCAGAGGGTGTCTGATATTCAAAACATACTGAGTTCAAGGAGAGAACACTTTTCCAACCTGCCGAATAACAGTGAGTTTTCAATACTTGGAGATGGTAGAAAAAGACGGTCCATCGCTTGACTATGACGAAGTGCGAATAGCGATTGCCCGCTAATGATTAACAAAGCAGCGGAAACCAATGTCTTCACAAGTGAGCTTTCTAGGTATGGCGGCGAAAAACTGCCAAGTTGCATGCATCAGCTTGTACAGCTAATCGTTTCATCGTTATCTCAAAATCTAACACACTTCTGACTTCATCCTTTTATTTGTGGCTTTAAAAACTTTCCAACAAAACGTAGAAACCGGCAGTTTAGTCTAAACTACCCTCGAACGGCTGATTGATTTTTATAAGGAGCTTTTAATGTCATATCATATATACACTCGGAGTGTTTGACATTCCGATTCTATGGGGCAAACGCAAATTATTTTTCTATAATTCTGGGTGTTGATCTGCCCAGGATTCGTACACATGAGCCTCCTAACCTGATCGTCAGTTTGTTAACTTTCCCAACTTAAGCACACTACCCTACCAATTTCATAATGAACGTCCCTACGCCAACTTGCACAAATACCCATACACCCAAACGTCATGCCCCACTCAAAAATTCCACTCACTATTTATGCCGTATTTTAAATCGCTCATTAATGCTACATTTTCAACGGCTGCTTATGTGCCTCTTTACGATTTCAACTAGAATTTTTGACATCGCTTTAAATTCCAACGAACAACGATGGAATGTGCGTTCAACTGAGAGAGAGTAAACTTTTTACGCTGATTGTCAACAGCAAAGGAATTGTTTGGAAATTCGTTGAAAAGTGTTTGGGCACAACAGACGTACAAACTGAAGCGTGTGGTGAGAGAGAGAAGGGCAGGGTGGTTGGATAGTAGAAGACAATATCCCGGACAGCTGGAGCATATGTTAGTTACTACTTTTTACTGCTTGCTCTAAATTCTACAAACTCATCAGCAGCACATTGCACCGATGAGTGAACTTATAGCAGATACATATATATATATACTGACGTTAAGGACGAGCATATTATGCTCTACATATGTATGTATATGTATATGTATAAATATATGTTTGTATTATTATGTATATATGTATGTATGTATGTATTTATTATTTCGATGCAATGTTTTGGTATCACTTGACTCAACGATGCCCATAAAAATGGCAAACAAACAAATTGTATCGACATTTTATGTTGTTTGTGTTTAAACTGAAGAGCGCACTTGACTCAGCAAGCGTGCAAGCAAACAGAAAATAGAAAATAAATTCTCTTTCTTCGCAAAATAATACGCAATTGCTGCACTAAATGCTTCAAATGCAACTGTTTTGTTACTAGCTGTGCAGCGCTGCTGCTGCTGCTTGTCATGGCTGTTGCAGCAGTAATGCCATCCGGCAACGATCCGCCTCGAAGTCCATCCAAGTTGGCCAAGTTACATAGTTTGTGAGTAAGCAAACAGCATTTGTCCAGCTGCCACAGTGCTCACAACAAAAAGTATGACTCTTATAATACAGTTAGGCATCAACGTTGTTGCAGTATGCCGTAAAAGCGACTGAGAGCAGGAAGAAAAAGAGCGTGACAGTGTTACTCACGTACGTAGAGACACTGGAACTTTGGCATAATACATATGTATTATATATAGTTCAACTCATGATACAAAAATTATATAAGGTAGTTTCACTAAACGTGTTAACCCAGAAATGTTTGATCTTGCAACTTATACAATATTCCATTTGGAGATTTTCAATTATTTTTGGGGTTATCTTCTAAGCAGAAGCTATATTGAATACACGTATGGATCTATTAAAATATATGTTTCAAGCCGGCACAAGTAAGAAACGAATTCGCTAACTGCTTTTTCTTATAAATAAAATGGACACTAAGACTTATAGGTTTTCTCGACTATGTGCCGATGAGCTGACCAGATAGGGAACAATCATAACACCGGTAAACTCTGGACATGATTTACACATACCTATTTCCAGCAGAAGACAGAGTAAAGCCACGTCCAATTGATCGAAGTGAATACAACTAAGTTTTTACTCCTTCAAAACATAACCTCCATAAGCATAACAACCAGCTTATTAACCGGACCCTGTGCTTTGGGGACTCATGGTAGAAGGCTGTTTCTCAAACAACTTTTCTGCCACTGCCCAGCTCCCAGTGCTTTCCATTATCGATTTCTCGGAAATTTCTTCTTCGATTGCTTAGCAGAGCTTGCTTCTCTAGGAATCATTAATCTCCAGAACTTCGCAAAATACATCAAGTAGTTTGAGCATCTGAAAAAGTGAGAGGAATCTTCTTCACAGAAACAACATGGCGACCAGGGTTCCGTGATCGAGCAACCTGTAAACCTAACTAACTGACTAGATTTTCAAATATCAATATATTTACATTGAAATCAAAAGTGTTTGGGAGTTTAATCGACCGAGAGAATTTTATAATGATTTTGCACTGCTCTAAAAAACCAACAATGGTTTAGTTTCAAAATTTCTTTCAGACATTTCTAAAACTGTAAGACTGATTTGCACTCAAACGTAGACATAGCAAATTCAGCCAGCTCCTCATCATTTGAATTCGATTTAAATTTTCTGATGCTTTCTTACATTTTAGTAGTTATTAAGCCGACTGGGAAGAGAGAATAAAACTACCTTTAAATTATTGTATCATGGTTTAACCAGTCAAGATTCTCCAAAAAGAAGGCCACAGGTATTTCCATATACCTTAAGAAAACCTAGAACTAATTGGAATTTATTTCTTGCTAAGTTCTATTGGTGTCTGTGGTATAGTATATGCCGAACAATTCTTTTAATCATCAAGTACTGGCTTCCAAGGGAGCTTAACGTTGGCGAAAAGAACGTCAAGCGTGAAAGGTGGATGTATTTTCATAACCACAAACTTCATAGAAAAGTTGAAATTGATGAAGCAATATGCTTTAAATACTTAAAATCAAAGCGACCATGTAAGGAAGGCGTTTTCATTGGACCATATATTAAACGGCCCATCTACAATACGTCACGATAACGAATTTTCTTTAAAGAGAAAATTTTAGGTAGTAGAAGGGGTGTTAAATACATAATAATTAAATACATAAAACTCGAGAGTGTTTAAAGCACTTAACGTTTAACATAGCCTATCTCGGTTAAGATCTCTTCTACTTTCCAGGAAAATATTTATTACACAAGGCGATGGATCGAGTTATTAAGGAGATGAAAAAATAATAAAAATAAGGATGGATGCGTCTATGATGGCCGATAATAATTGGACGCTTCAGATAGACCTTCCAGATGCCTTTCGAAGGAGTCTAACCGGAAAAATTTTCCGCTGACATCTACAGATATTACCTGTGACAATTAGCTCTCTTACCACAGTGAGATCTCTATACCATCAATTACTCTGTGGGAGCTCAGTGCCTCTCATTAAAATTCTCGAGTTGCCATTGCAGGATAAGATTGATTTTAAATATTCATTTTATGCTTTTATAATTTAACTTTCTATCATAATTTTTTCAAAATCCTTAAATATTATAAAACAATGCCCTCTCCGCATTTGTCTGTCTGTCAATGTGTGATAAACTCAAAAACTATTGTACGGATTTTCATGTGATTTTCACCAATATCTGATGAATATTGGCTGATTTTTAGGAAGGATTTAAGTGAAAAACTTGTTAAGTTTTGTGGTTATATCATAAAAATTTGTTATAAATCGACACTATGTAAAAATGATTATATTAAGAGTATTTACCTCGTCTCAACTCGAATAGTACTTAACCGATTTTTACCAATTATTATATCTAAATTGAATCAAAAATAAAAGAAAGCTACAACAACGTGAAGCATGTCTCCCTATTAATATATAACTGTTAAAACAAAGAATAAAAACTTTAACAACCCTGCGTTTTTGCCTTTTTAGCGTTACTAACGTAAAGACGTTACGTTGCGTTAAGTTAACGTCCATCGCTAACTGCACTTTAAAAGTTAACACCATAAAATAAATATACAGAACGGCTAGAGAAGATTACAAGGGTAAGGCAGTTAGATAGCTGCCCATCGCCCTCATTCTATTGCTATTAGTCATATGTATCTACATACTTGAGAAAAGTTAAAGTGCACTTGTAGCTTCTAGTAGTGACTAAAAGCGGAGAAACAAGAGTTGCTGAGAAATAAACAAAAACGAAGCAGAAAAAACTGTAGTTAATGCCAAGAACAACTAGAGTTCATTAAGATAAAAAGCAAAAAAAAGCAACAATTTCCTATGAACAGCAGTCTGCTTTTGTTAAAATCAACAATCACAACTACAGAACTAGATTATCTTACGAAATTTTTGAGTACAGTGAAAAAATTTCAAATAGAAAATTGGGAAATTTTCATATTTTTTTAAACCAATTTTCAAAGGACGAATTATGCTTGCTTAGGTAAGGTTATCAGAATTTTTTTTTCAATGCAAACAAGGTTACTCGCAAAGGTTCGTCATACCATAGCTAGTTTTTAGTCAGTTTAACATGGAACCCTGATAACTATGTATGTTGGTCCTGCTAAGGAGATTCCTTTCACCTTTCCAAATGCTCAAGCCACTTGGTGTGTCTTATGTAATTGAGGCAATTAATAATGTCAACCGATTCCTCCTCATCTATGTGTATCCCTCCAGTTGCGGAAGAAGTCGTTTGAGAAGCAGAAGCAACCCCTCCTTCTATCATGAGTCTCCGCAAGACAGTGTCCGGTTATTACGCCGATTGTTATGCTTGTAGAGTTCGGGCTTACAAGGAGTAGAGACTTAGTTCTGTTTACCTCGATTACTGGCCAGAATAAAACTCAATAATTAGAAAAGAAATAAATGAGAGAAAGCTCGTTTCTGAACTTTAACTTTAAAATTTATATACGAAGCCTTCAATAAGAAGAAAAAATTGTAAGCCTCTCTCTTTATCGCAGAAAATTAGTCTGTTTCTTGAACCCATAGCAATTTCAAAGGCTAAAAATTTTAAATAAATTTCTTTTAGATGGATTTTCGTTACAGAAAAGTTATAAAAGAATCAAGAGAAATTAAAAAGTATTTAAATTTTAAACGTACAAATATCCCAGCAGTGAAAATCTAAACAAGATCCAGTTCTAGACTTGTCCAGATCCAGTTCTTATTTGGAATTCCTAAAATAACATCACATCATGTAGTAGACTAGGTTAGGTAGAAATGGCTGATCCAAAGAGAATTCCACAGGGACACATAAGACACATGCGCTGCGATGCCACAAATAGGAACTATGCTGAATTTTTAGATCACTTTTTATTCAGTGAATCGCCTAGGGCAGGCCATAAATCTACAAATTCGATTGATGTCAATGTCTGTTAGTTCCTTCGGCTTCGTGAACATATGCAATCCGAGAGTTTTCTATTTCGGTCTCTCAAATGCAAGACAGCACATCCGATTGTTCTTCCAGACAGCTCTAATGGTAGGAATTCTAAATTATCCCAAGTTTTACTACGTGAATTCCCTACGGACAATGTCCAGTCAAAACCTCCACTAAGTGTGATAGCTTTAGCCTTTGGATAGAAAGAAGCTTATCTGACGTTTCACGGTCCACAGTAGGCCAGAAAGATCTTACAATCCAGCATTTAAGGTGCTAACCCAGCCCTCATTGGGTTGGTTCAATAACCATTTGTCTGGAAGCAGATCACCAAATGGCAGAGCAGCGCACAACTTCGTTTTATTCGGCATTAAGTTGATGTTGATGGAAAGATATAACACACTTTCCCTTACAATTTTGGAGTTCACCACAAGTGAGCCGATTGGCTATCTGAGTAAGGTTAGTTTACTTCACAGAAACCACCCTTCGAAGCAGTTTGTCAACCTATCTTGATAGCAGTTTGGTCCGTCTGAAAAATGCTGCAAAGCTCTGAAATCTGAAGCCCTCCACCGAGGGATTATTCGAATCACCCGTGAAGAAGTTAAGTGCTACTTTCTTTTAGTGGTGCCTTCGCTTCTGGTATTGCGTGACTGAACTATGATGGTAAAGGAGTCCCTTGCCGTCAGCTCGATCCAACCAGGCTCCTAAAGCATTACAGCGATTTTTGCAGCGATAGGCCTACTTGCAGTAACTAGGCACAGGAACTGTTCAGCACACCTCGTTAAGGGCGAGGGGTATCACACGGGTTGTAGTACAAACATGGAAACACCTTTTGCCTTAGCAGTCTCTTGGGCTGCATACGGGTTTTTATCCTCAAATATCGCTACAAAATAATCAAAATTGCCACATTTGGTGCTGAGAGCATTCTCAAATGATGGAACAGCGGTCATTACATCCAAAATCAGAAACTTAGTGACTGGTCCGCTCGTTGGTTAGGAGGTGTTATTGGATCTTACTTACAATTGGAAATGTTATGGTCGTAAGATAGCCGACTTTTTTTTGTCATGCAATTGAAGAACAGGACAATATGTGGTTTCAACAATATTTTGTCACATGCCACACGACACGAGCGAATATGACTTTAGTGCAGCAAAAATTTCCCGACTGTGTAATCTCTCGTCTAGGCGATGACAATTGACCACCGAGATTGTACGACTTAACACCATTGGACTTTTTTTGGCGCTACTTGAGAAACCAAGTTTATGCGGATAAACGTTTAAATCTTGTCGAGTATTACTAGGTAACACTTCGTTTGAGACCGCGAAACAACTGGTTCATTTGAGAACCGTAACACTGCTCAGACGATGGTTGAAAGTTGAAAGGGTTTTTGCTTATTCGAAGGAGTTTTGGACGTTATTACCACATACATAGATTTGCGGCTTGCTTGAGTTTTAGTAGTGGCACCATTTTTTCTGTTTGCTTCTCAAGTTCCTCATTTTTAGAACGCAAATGAGTTTAGAAAAAATTTTCCATTACATAATTTATAAATGAAGAACCGGCTGTTGTACTGGGTGGTTAAATTTCAAGGGCCGATGTTAAATGTGAACCACACCTAAACGCCAAGTTTTTTTCCGAATTTAATTTGACATTTCTCTATTTCAGACTTACTCAATTTGAACCATGGAGAGACACACACACACAGCTAACGAACCAATGGCTCTTTTGCGCAACAAATTCAATGGCCGTGTTATCTCACGTAAGATCTCCCCCAAGATCATGTGATTTGACACCGTTGGACTTTTTTCTCTGGGGTTATTTGAAAGAAAAGGTGTACGTCGATAAGCCAGCAACAATTCAAGAGCTAAAGGATGAGATAATTCGGCACATTAACGGCATAGAAACACCATTATGCCTCAGCGTTATCGAAAATTTGGACCATCGTATGGAGGTGTGCCGCCGAGGTCGTGGCGCTCATTTGGCCGATATTTTGTTACATACATAATTGAGTAATACCAATATATCATAATAAAATAACATTTCAATAATTTCCTAAATAATTTGTGTTTTATTCAAAACAAAAAAAACATCGGCCCTTGAAATTTAACCACCCTTTACAAGAGCAAACTAGTAGCATACTAGTACACAATTAGTCTCTTTTGTCTATATGGAAAGTACAACAACATTGGAATATAGCTGCTTTCTTCAATCCACTGCTGCTATTTGTTTGTTATGCTCATCTCATACTTAAGACAAAAGATGTTGGAGCTATATTGTACAAGCATATATACATAGTATATATTTTATTTTATCTTATTTTATTTTATTTTATTTTATCTTATTTTATTTTATTTTATTTTATAACCCCTCCCTTTGTTATTCTGACCATTTGACTCAAGAGTTTATATATTTTCGATATCAAGTGCTCCCTTGAAGCGTGCAACTACTCTTAGTCGCTCAACTGCCGCCCATGCAGAAATTACAACTACAACAAAAACTACACATTGGGCTATATGCATTATTTTAAGCAACAAATAATTTCAAATTGTTGTTACGGTCATCTACTTGAGGTTGGTAAGCCACTTGGACTTGGACTTTCTTTCGTTTTTGGTCGCATGGTTTTTACTGCAGTTTAACCTTTTTACTCAAGAATGGTTGTGTGCCCATACATATGTACGTATGTATATACACTTACTTTTTTCTAGTAGAAATATATGTTGTTGCAGTTGTCGTTGTTGTTGTGTCGTAAGTATATTTTCTTATTGTGTACATCTTATTCTGTTCATTTATACACCACATTTATGGCGCTGCTGCATGTAAGCCTGTCCAAAGCAGTCAAAGATATATTGTAATAAAGTCCTTTGAGATATGCACTTAATGGTGACTACAATTTGGTAAGGAAATTTAAATAGAATTTAAGTTAACTTTTGAAAAATTATGTGTTAAAATAAAAGGCAAAAATAAGATGAATATTTAAGTATCACGAAATAAACTTGTATGCAATGCAATAAGCATTATTAGAGTATTTCATTACCCACAGTCCCTTTGAATCATTAATTATTTTCTATGCGTATGAAGGAGACGCACTAACACAGTGGTGCAGGGTAGACAAGTCCATGAGAGATACAATATCAAGCAGAGTTTGATGTCCTCTGTTAATGACGGGTCCACAGAATGTGCCGAAAATCTCCTTGAAATACAGAAGTAATCCCGTCCATGAGTGCATAGGAGGTTATTATAGCTTTTAAGGGTGTGTCTATGGCCATTTTATTTGCTCTGCCGCTTTTGTCCGCTAAGGGACAACAAACTAAGATTTTACGATCTCAACCACACTATTCAGTCAATTAATCAATTTTCACCAGGCCTTCCAAAGGTGGAGACCTCTTAACCCCGGTGCGTAGAACTGGCTGTCTTGAAAGTTGTAAATCAAAGGCCTCCAAATGCATCGGCCCCGACAGAATAAGCTTGCTGATGCTAAAACATCTTGGACCAGCGGGAGCAGACTTTCTCACCAAGGTCCTCAATTTGTCTTTGACCACCCTAATGATACCTGACGTGTGGAAAACAGACAGGGTGGTCCCCCTGCTCAAGCCGGGGAAATCAGCCAACAAAGGAAAGTCTTACCGGCCGATAACTCCCCTCTCCCCAGTACCGAAGGCACTTGAGGCCTTGCTGCTCCCGACTTTCACTCACCATCTGAGTCCAACAGCACATCAGCATGGCTTCCGTAAAGTGAACAGTACCACAACTAAAATCATAAACACTCAGATAGTCAATGGCCTAAACCAAAATCGACCCTGCGCGCGAACTGTCCTCGTAGCACTGGATCTGTCAAAAGCTTTTGACATCGTCGAAAATTCAGTGCTTCTAACGGACATTGAGGAATCCTCGTTACCGCCAGGGTTCAGAAATGGATCATGGGTACGCGACAGGAAACCCTCCAAGCTACGAGTTAAGGAGCATAATGCTTTGCTGTGCAATAAAATCCTTTTGGGATTTTACCGTAGGGAGCACTCTAGTAGGCATCTTATAGAAGCTGAACTTTCACCTAGGCCTCGAGAGACCCGCGTGACCCTTGCACAACTTAGATCTGGATATTGTAGCAGGTTAAACTCCTACCTATCCAGACTTGACCCCAACATACACAACATATATGTGGAGAGTCCCCGTATGACACTAACCACTTCTTCACATGCCCCTTAAGCCGACATAGCTAACCCCCCTCTCCTTCTGGTCCAATCCCGACGAAACTGCACGTTTCCTGGACCTCCCGTTAGATGACCTCGGTGACATAGATTGATTAACCTGTTCCTGAGCGTGGTTAACGTGGCCGATACAACAACAACAACGTACATTTTTCTCGTCTCAAAATGGGCCTATTAAATAAAGGTGTTCGCATATCGGCAAACACTTCAATGTAGGTACACCAACAAAGTTTTTTATGAACAGTTTCATCTTATAAATGAGCATGTTCCTAGCGGCAGCCTTCTCTTGCTACTCCTTCCCTAGTAGGGAAAATAGACGGAAGGCGGGCCCATCGGCAACAATGAAAATATCCATATCTACACTGATAAGTCTACATGTGAGGCAGGCACACCAATAACTAAGTTAGCTTCAAACTCAATATCTAAAACTTTGTATTAGAGGCATACATTGGGGGCATTACTGTGCCAAATGGGGAACCTCAATTAAGTGTGTCAACCAAAGTTAAAATGCGTTAGAACATTCAAAATGGCAATAAGCAGACTATGAAACTAAATGAAAAACGCAGTGAATATCATTGCGGCCTCAGGTCACACAGTTGTAGAAGGCAATAAAAAGGCAGGCGAGCTACCCGTAAGCTTCAGACCCTTCAGTGCCTTCAAATGTTGTACCACAGCGAAACGCTTATGGTCTGGGAATCCCTCCAACGTAGCACGTATCACTAAATTATTGTGTGGAAGCGTGGATAATATACAAACCAAACAAGAACTTAGCTTTCTTATGGGTATATTAACGCGACATCTACCCCTGAGGTATTATCTCCATAAATTAGGTAAAGTGGAAAAAGCGGGGTGCAGGGCATGCACAAAATGTTACGAAAAGCTGGAGCCTTTGCGAGTGTTCGACCTGCAACCGATTTAGACTACACATCTTCCACTAGGAGGTGGGCACGAATGGTTGGAAGAAACTTAAAGAATTTATAAATTCAAGCAAACGTTTCGTAAACGCTTAGTTGACATACAGGGGAGACCACAATGAGCCTTCTCAATGGCTCAGATGCAGCTGTTTGCGGTCAGGTCCCCAAGTTCCCTTGTTCTACTAATCAACCAACTATTCTTCTGGCAGCAATTGATTGAACTTCACATATGTGCGAGCGGTATCTAGTTCACCACCTGGAATATATGGTATCCTTTATATTTTATATAATTGGCGCTTTGTAACCGCTGAAGCCATTTTCGGCAAAGCTTGATGTTTTTCCAGCAAATGGAGGGACCTACAGTTTATACTAAGCCGTTTCCGAACACAGAGGTTTTTTTATGTCAGAAATACACTCGGAGGGGATGACATTCCCTGGTGAAGGGCGACCGCAATTATTGTAGAAAATTTATATATTTTATAAATTTGAAAATTTTCAGTTGAGCAACAAATGACTATCGAGCTGTTCACAATGCTTGATATCAGCCTGAGATTTTCGATCAAAATTGTTAAAAAAAAATCGAAATAATTTTTCCCCCTCCGTCCCATTATGAGATATATGTATATCTAAGAATATTGTGAAAAAGTGTGAGACTTATCCTTTGAGCTAATCGAGATCACCGACTTCGAAAATATTGTTTTGAGAAAATTGTGTTTAAAGCAGTTGAAATAGTTTTCACATATTTATTTTTTTAAATAAAGTATATTTTCCAAAACAATTATCGGATTAGTTTCAAAAAAAATTCGCTAGGTTATTGAAATGAAAATGATATTCCGCTGAATATGCGACAAGAAGAGCTATGGAGAAGTCTTTGTATATAAAAAGTTGCATCTTCTCGGCCTTCCTTAAACCGGTTATACCGCAATTGAACATGTGTTCTGTTCATGGTAGACTCGTCAAATGCCACCGTCATCATTACAAATATCCTTGCGAATTTAATTTTATTTTTTACACAAAACTTAATACAGTTTCTTTGACCCATTTTTTCGAATATCAAAACACGACCAAACATTTTGTCCGTCAAAAACAAACTTATAATCCAAAATGGCTGATATTTCCAACATATATAACAGACATGTTCCCACAAATGATCGCCTAAATGTAGCAGTGCATTTGTGTACCAATCTTTGTTGAAATATTTCAAAAAACGGGAGAGTAATTTGCGTACACACGGGCGGACTGTCGATTCGAGTGGTATATATTTTGATGGGTCTACTATATATCTTCTTCTACTGTACTATTTGCATACTTTCTTGTATATCGTAGGTAAAAAAGTCGGCTGATGGATTTTTTACGAGGAGCCTTTATTTCATGTCCGAAATACACTCGGAGGGGTGGATATTCCCTGCCGAGGGGCGACCGCAATTAGAAAATTTAGCATAATTTTTTATTTAAATTAATTTTCCATAACTTTTGGATGTTGATGGCACCGGGATTTGAAACCAAGCCTTCAGAATGTCGTTACGCAATGCGAACCACTCAGCTACCGCGGCCGCCAAAAACAGGATACCTTGATAAAATAAGCTGAAATAATTTTTTATAACTTTAATTCTTGCAACTTCAAAGTTTTTTCCTTCAAAAGAGACCTCAGCTTTCCTCACAGCTCTTGCGTAGCCTTTATCCGTATAATAGATGAACGTAGATCAAAAGTCTACAGAAGTTATCTTACTTTAATCACATTGGCACCATGAAATATTTGTAGATATGTCGGAATTGCATTTCGGTATATGCAATTGGAGTAAAATTTTTTTGTCGGCAATTTTATCGATGCTCCTATTTTAATTGCAAGCTTTTTTTACATCCATGCAAAACTTAAATTTATAAACGTGGACAGAAATTCACGCATATTGTGCGCCCCACACAACAGAATTCAGCTGGCTTTGCCCCGCAGTCGTTGTAACCACTTTCCGCTTGGCGACCCCTCCATTCTTTTTTTTAGCTGCCAATTGCATGAATATCGCAACACAGTTTATTGCATTGAGAGGGAAAGAGGGGAGACATTTACATACATATCTGGAGCTTGCCATATGAAAACTGTTATCCCTACTCATACATACATATACTCGTATGTATGTATGAACGTTAAAGTTTGTAATTTCCACAGATGTTTTTGTGTGGAAATTTGTTGGTGCATTTGTATGTAACACATACTCTCTTGGTTTTTGCAACGTGGTAAGCTTTCGCCTCCGACCACATATAGTCTAATTCAATATTTTCCTGAAAAAGTGTGATCAAATGAGTGTTCGAAGTGCGCTTTTGGGTAATCCAGTTAGCCGTTTTCCAGCCAGTAAAATGTCCTCAATTCCACAATATATTCACACACATACACATATATACATATATATATTCACTCATTCAGGGAGAAGTGTTAAAAATCAATTGAAAATGTTAAAACTAGTACGCGTGTATGGGTATATACAATATATATATATACAAATATATATTTTCAACCTGATATCGACCCACCTGGATTCGTCAGCTCTACGGTAGGTTCATATATATGTATGTATGTACTTAGGTATATCAACGCTTCAGTAAAATCGAATTAGTTTTTTTTTTCTCAACGAAATCTAGTTTTGAAAATCAATTGAGAAGGTTTTTTCTGAGTTCTGAAAATTAGAATAAAAAAATATTTTCTGTTAAAAATCTCTTATTTGGAAAATGAGTGAGATTTTTCAAAAATGAAATGAAATTAAAAATTATGTTAAAACAAGTTTTCTACAATTTTGCATATCGAACAAAAAAAAAATGTACGATTGTGATATGAATGTGTACTGCCGCACAGTTCAAGCCATTAAATTCACTATGGAATGGGATCTACCGGCGTTAAGTCTTAAACCCAAATGATGAAGTCGAATCTAGGTACATCTGAAGCTAACTTACGATTTAATCTTTGAACACTTCATTCGTTTGTAATTTGAAAACCATACCAAAATTTGTTTGGAATATGGGCATGCTTTTGCATGTAACGATAACGTGGGTAATAATAAAAAAATGTATTTTTCTGGAAACGTTATGTGGCTATGGAAGGAGATTTTTTGCAAAATGATACCATCACCGTAGAGAGCGTGAAGAACCTTAAAAGATCTTATGAACTCTTCTGCACTCGTAGGCGGTATTATTTTTATATTTGTTGTTAGTTTTCTGACAAACTTTTACTGGCCAACAGATGCCATTTATATCTGTAAGACAGCCCATGCTACCTTGGAGTTCATTTAAGAATTCTATAGTGGAATTCATTAACTTTTATCGATACGATTTGTCAAATCGTAAACTTGTGTATTTTGTCGCTTACAGTAATGATTTATTACATGAGTTGCAATGGGCTACAAAGTTTATCAATCAAAAGCTTGCGATGGTTTCCACTTTCCAATTGAATCGGACCGAACTCCGGTATATTTAGCAATTTTGAAGCTGTAACTTTTTTACATTTGACAAGTAGGTACACACAATGCCAATAACGATACAGCTTCAACAACACATTGAAATTATTAAAATTTACTATAAAAATTGTGAAAAACAGACAGAGACGTTTCGTAAAACTATACATTTTTCGGTCGTCAATAAGCAATACGTTCTCATCTGGGGCTCGAAACCCCAAGATTTATTGTTAAAAAGTCTCTCCATCTTCAACGCGTAAGTGTTTGGTGCGGTTTATGGCGGGCGGGGTCATTGGATCTTACATTTTCGAAAACGAATGGTTTGCACTATCGGGAGATGATTAATGTTTCTTTTATGGCCGAAACCATCGGTTTTTTAAAGGAAAAGTTTCTTTAAATATCAAAATAAAATCCCATACCTATTTACGAATATAATGAATAGTGTTACTACAGTAACAATTGAAACAAAATTTACTCTAGCCATTTCATTTCATCTGAAATGAAAAACTCAACCGATTTCGTTAAAGTAGTGTATAATCTTGTGATTAATCGAAGGAATAAGCCAAAAAAAATTTTTTTTTACAAAATGGCGGCTTCTTAAAAAAAAATTAAATATTTCTCCATAACTTTGGTATTGAATTGAGCATTAAAAAAAACTTTCATCGGTAATGGAAAACTTCGATTAAGTACTAGAAAATATTGTTCGGAAGCCCATGTATAAATCTTGGTCACCGACTTGAAAAACTTAGTTTTAAGAAAAACGGGGCGCCACACCGGCTTGCCGCTGTCAAATGCTCTGACGGGTCGTTACAGATATGCGTGTAACTTCCGAAATAACAGTCGAATCGATTATTTGAAAATTCAAACTAATTCTTAAGAATTGTAAGTTCTGCAAAAATCATATCTTCTTTCTCGCCATTCTTGCAGCTCCTATCTAATACCTATATCGTGTTCACAGCAACTTGACACAACGATAACTTACCAAGTATTCCTTGCTTTAGTTCAGGGAGTTTGTGTGGAAACCCGACACTAGCTATGGCTATGTTAACAAGAAAAAACGTGCGATTCCAGTCCAGAGCATCATATTTATTATTTCATTATTTAAATACATATGTATTCAATGAGAAACATCACAAAAATATCTTATTTTGAGCCCACTAACACCAAACTTTTGTTTAGAATTAATTAACTCTAAGAATTATTCTATTGCATTTCCTCAGTTTTAGGTCCGCTTTGGCTATTTTTTGTGCCGTATTTTTCTAAAGCAGACCGCATATCGACTGGTAAAAGCTGTTTTGCTTGATATTTTTTTGCCATTTCGAAAGTAATTCCTTTATGCTTCTTTCCTATAAACCCACGTGCTTACTGGCAAAAAAATTGAGGCAATCAATCTTCACATGCTTCTTTTGGATCAAATTCTTCAACATCCAAATAATTCGCCATAGATACGAGCAGATGGTAATCACTTGGCGCAGGCGGACTATAAGGTGGATGTACAAGGACCTCTTAACCAAGCTCTCGGAGTTTCTAGCGAGTCACTATGGATGTGTGTTGCTATTGCGAATCAGCAGCGATTTCTTGTTAACTCATGTGACACCCATACATCGAGTAAAAGTGCTTTCACATTGTTTTCCTGCATAATAGTTAGCTCCTGTGCAATCGAAACCGTGCGTGTCTCTGGCGTTTTGTTCCTTTATTGAAAAAAATATTGTGGAATTAGTGTATTTTATCTTTTTTGGTACCAAAAAAAAAAAAAAATTAACCCCTTTTTCTTAGCCAGAATAATACAATAAAAATTTTAGAAAATTTTAGAACAGTTTGAATTACTTGCATCTGACTTATTTGGAAAAATTCTCAATAAAACTTTTATTGCTCATATTAGGCAAGGATGTGGCATGCAATGTTTGAATTGTACAAATAGTGAAAGTAATTTCTTATTGTGGAGTTATACAGATAATTCAATAATCAAAATAAGTATTTTTGGAATTAAAATCTGCTTAATTTCGGCCACAACTGAACTTTTAAAAAATATTTTTTCTATGAGGAGAGAAATATGTATTATATATTGTTAGCTATGAAAAATAAAAATAGAAGACAAATGAAATTAGATAAAAAAAGTAATGAAACTAAAGTGAACTTAAAATAGCAAAATAGGTAAAAATGGTGAAGACGGAAGTACTCATTTCAAATTTTTTCTTTGTACAAATTAAGCATTTCACACAAAATCGGGTTGGACGTGTCGGAAAGCAAATCAAAGAAGCGGGTCAGCAAACTTTTTTATTATTTAATCAAACAATTTTGTTTTTGGTTTAAAATATTTAACACTTGACCTGATTTCCTATACACGTAAAAAGTGTTCCTCTTGCTTTTTCATATCCATCATTTACTTTCCTGTATTACAAATGCAAATCTATTTGAATAATGCGAATTAACACATTTTTTTTGTTAGTCAGCACAAAAACTTTTACACTTGACTCTACAAAAAGTTCTATTTTATGCTATTTTAAAATACACCCCAAAGTGAAAGTGGTACTATTATTATAAAAAGAAAGGAAGCCACACGGTCCGCTGAACACATAAATAGTTGCCCCAATGAGCATAAAAACTAGAACTAAACCCGAAAGCTGCCCAATTTAATCAGTCGGCAAATTAAATGTTTTAATCTCATTTCCGACTTTCAAGCACATCAAGCATACACAGTTCACTGGTTGATTGTTTTAGTACTATAGGTATGCCTTTGATGCCTTTTTTTGCTCGATTATTTTATTTAACATTTTTCTTTTCAATGATTTCGCTGTAAGTATACATACGCGTATATATATATATATATAATATGTACTATTATACACTTTGATGTTCGAAGATGATGTTTGCAAGTGAAATTTGATTTACGAAAACACCAAAAATCGTCCTATCAACACTACTGTAAAAAATGATTTCATTCTGAGGGCATTTTGCTGCAAATAAGGAACGCGCCACGTTAGCATTACGGTAATTTTTCCTACTTTTAATGCCTTTTGTTCCTCACTATAGCATATGAGCAATAAATAAAAAATCTTTTTACTCAGCTCATTATTTAAGACTGCTCGCACATTTGAGTTTCGTAAATATCTATGCTTTCACGAGGGGTGTTACAAGAGTTCACGGAGAGGTTGCAGGTGAATAGTGTGAATACGAATGTGAATAAGAATACGAATATGAATCAGAATACAAATACGAAAAAGAATACGAATATGAATATCACTAATGGAAGGTAATAATACAAATATGAATACTGATACACGAATACGAATATGAATAAGAATAAGTATACGAATGTACACGAATACGAATGCGAATGCGAATGCGAATACGAATATTAATATGTACACGAATACGATTGCGTTTAAGAAAACGAATACGAATACGAATATTAGTATTAATACAAATACTAATACGAATACTGATACTGATACGAATACTATTTCGAATATGAATGTATATATTAAAACGAATACGACTTAGAATACGAATGTGAACATTAATAATAATATAAATAGGAATACTGATACATGAATACAAATGCGAGTACGAAGACGAATATGAACATGAACACGAATAAATACATACGAGTATATGAATACGATTGCGAATATGAATATGAATACTAAAATTAATATGGAATTTGATCTTTAACATGAATATGAATGCGAACAGGAAGGAGAAGAAGAATACAAATACGAATACAATTACGAATGCGAGTACGAATACGAATACCAAAATTAATACGAATATGAATATCACTACGAATATGCAAATGCATTCGAAAACTATCAATACGAATTCAAATAATAGTGCGAGTACGAATACGAATTCACATGAATATGAATATGAACTCGAATACGAATAACATTACCTATGGGAATATGAATACTAAACGAATATGAATGTGAATATGAATGCGAATACTAATATGAATGCGAATGCTAATACAAACAGGAATACGAATATGAGTATAAATACGAATACTAATATGAATGCGAATGCTAATACAAACAGGAATACGAATATGAGTATAAATACGAATACGAATAAAATTACGAATTTTATTTCAAATCTTATATGAAGACGAATACTATCAGATAAATATAATAAAGTTTTTATATTCCGCTTGTAGAGCTTTTTAATCCATTAAAAATTTTTTGAAGCGTTTATTATAGTGTGAGTCAAAATGATCGGTTTATAATCTTTTCGTTGGAGTAGAGCATTAAATAGACTATGTTCTTCAAGGTTTCGCTTTAATTTAGTTACATATGAGCATAAAGTTAAATAAAAACTCACCCCTACCGTTTACATCTTCCACACATGACGTGTTGTGCTTTTGCATTCCGATCTATAACCCAGGTTCACCGCACGTTCTCATTAGCTTTGACCAATATTAGGAGTACCACTGCTATTGCGCTTTCTTTTATTCAAAATAATAGCTTATGGTTTCCGCGCTTTACTGCTACTATCGTCAGGTCATCTGAAGAGAAATTACAATCCGTATATGAGTGTATACCTATCTTCTCCAGTATAGTTATTCCTGTCTTATTTCGGATGATCTCTAAATATGTGTCGTAAATTTTTGACCTTAACACAGAAAGCATGCCCTTCAAAGCTATCTACAGTTTCTGTATCAACACCACCTTATTGTCGATCCCTTCTAGGTTTAGAAGGCGACCGGTTGAAACAATTTGGCTTTTATGTAGGTTTATTTGAAGATTCTTCACGGTTATGTCCAGATTTTTGCTCGAGATTGGATGTTATTACAGGCTTATCCTTTTCAGTATCACGCAGTTCCAATATAGCATGCAGAATCTCTCTCAAACCCTTTTACAGCACCCGTTACGGGCAGTCATTGCTCTCAGTAATTTTGAGGGAAAGGTGCTCGAGATACATTTCGCACTATATCAATTTCGGCGCATGTGTCGGAAGTTTAGCTATACAGCAACGTCTTTACAGTACGTAGATTTGAACTATCATTGTCCACGGAAAAGTTAAGGTGTCAGTAAAGGTGAAATGCGGTCGATTTGCTTAATATTCTTAGCTCTACTCCATCTTCTTTTTAGCCCAAGCCAACCTACTTCCTCATCCTTTGTTTTATTAGACTAGTTACTAAGTTTTCCGTGCACTGTGTTTATCGTCTTATATGCATATTTCGCCATCAGTTTCTCGCTGCTTGGTTTTACCCTTATCCCTTTCCTTATAACCGAAGACGCAATTTTAGGCTCCAAGAGAGCGCAGTAAAGCCTCTGTTTCTATTGCATTATTGCTTTCAATGGTTTGCACGTACGAGTTTACACGACCCTTGCGTCGTAGTGTTCGCTCGGCAGCAGTCAGCCACTGTTTACACAGTTACCAAACTCGCTATGCGCACCGATGGTAATACCCACAACGAGCTCTTCTTTGTCGATCTCTGTACTATGGTTTCTATCATAAAATCCCTGCCTCTAATATTTTACACCTACTCTCCGGTCCTCGTTACCAAACGTCGATTTAAGCATACAATACATCGCCCTCTCCTAGCATAGCATGAAACACAACAATCAGGAATATAAGGATGTTTACATTCACCAGACGTTCAAAGGACGTTTTACATGCAATGCCACTTCTATCCCAGCAACGCCATCCATTACTTAGTCTGCACGCGAAGAATACAACTCCGAGCAGCTTTATAGGTACATGATGACCATCAAGAAAACCTGCTTAAGCCAAATTGGGCAAAGTTCTTAATCATACAATTTCTCCATGCAATCGAAACAGCTGCTCGATTTCTGCCCACTATGAATACATATATGAACTTCTTTAAAGGTAACTGAAACTCACATCTCTACTTGGTTAGGAACTCTATCAGGACATAGTGCTCCTTATACTTCACAGTTTTAATTCCAAAGCCTCACTATTGCCACCATTTCACCGACTTTTGGACTTTCCCTTCCATATTCGTATCATACGCATGTTTTTATATACTTTCTGCTATATTTACACATACTTATACTCGTACATACATACCTGGTATTCGCTTATGAATTGTCCACTTGCTTTGTCATTTTTTTCCCTTTATATTGTACATGCAAATGTGTGTATGTATTTACCATTTGCCTCGAAAATAAACAAAAATGCGCAAAATTCATTGTTTGTCATCAACTGAAATTTTACGCAAACAGGTGGACAAGCGCATTGTCAACACACATGCATTCATACATATGTATGTACAATATGTATGCATTTTTCACATCATTCTACCACCCTGCTGCCATGTCAACTCTCTTAACCAATTCAGTTAAGTCCACATGCACTCCCAAGGTATGCTAACAATAAGCAATGCCAGTCAACTGCTTGTTGACCTCCGATCAAGCTGTTTACTGTGTTCTTTGTCCCTGTGCATTTGTGTCACGCAGCATTAATGATGCCAAATTGAGATTTTATAATTTTGTTCACCTCCACACAGCTGGTATACGTGTATATGGTATGTCATATGATCACAAGCAGCACACAATTTGCACAGGTAGTCCTGCCAGGCAACCATGAAAGAAGGAGTTTGCTGAAGGGTTGATTTGTAATATAATGCTCATGTGGAAGTTATGATGAGTCGGCACTAAGAGATCACGTGAGAAAGGTTTTACGGTAAAATTATGGTTCTTTACGAATTGACAACGACGAACACAGCAGATGATGGAACGATGAGCTATACGAGATATGCTCGTGCGATGAGATTGAAATAGTTCAGCGAATTCGAGACCCAGCAGCTACGCTGGATGGAGTATATTGTGATGATATAGAGAGCTCTAGCTCTAAAAGTACTCAATGCAGTACGTAGAACGTAGAGAAAGAGTGCTTATGTATCAGGTCTACTTGTTCTAGTCATGCGTTGCTTGGGCCAGAGCTGATTCGTTATCTTACAGTTGACAACGGATTTCCATCTGTCCCGAACTATTAGCTAAAATTGCATATGAGGCTCTGATTCTGATCGTTCGTAGCGGACAGGATATTATCTCCGCTTCAGATTCAACAAGCGTTATGTACTCTTGACTTGCTCAACTGATTAGCTTTTTCATTACCGAAAATACAGCTATGGGCGGGAATCTAGATTGTGGAGATAGCGAGTTGACCTGCGAGCGAGGTTATAGCCTTCATACAGTTATAGGCGACGCTAGGGGTAACATTGTTGCCTGGCTGCCCGCGTATACCAGGGGTGTTAGTTGAAGTTTGCCGGTTTTACTAGTAGATGTCGCTAGCAATATGTATAAATTTCTATGATTTGGCATGTATGTAATTTTTTTCTATTGACATTAACCTACAAAAATACGCAAGTCACATTCCGCCAAAATAATAGCGTCATATTTGTTTACCTCAGTGAATATGTCGAATTTCGTTCCAAGTAAATCGCATTTGCGACATTCGTTGCTTTTCTTATTTCATCAAAAGAAAAAAGCGGCTGGAGCTGGTAGAAACTTATGGTGAACATGCTCCAGTGATTAGAACATGTGAGACATGGTTTCGTCAATTTAAAAGTGGAGATTTCGATTTGACAGACAATGAACATGCTGGTGCAGCGAAAAAGTTCGAAGACGAGGAATTGCAGGCGTTATTGGATATTGATCCAACCCAATCGCAACAAAAATTGGCAGAAATACTACATGTGACTCAAGAAGCAATTTGCCAACGTTTAAAAGCCATGGGAAAGATCCAGAAGTATGGAATATGGGTGCCGCACCAGCTGAACGATAGACAAATGGAAAATAGAAAAACCGTTTGTGAAATGCTGCTTCAACGAATCGAAAGGAAATCTTTTCTGCATCGAATTGTCACGGGGGACGAAAAATGGATTTATTTTGGGAACCCGAAGCGAAAAAAATCATGGCTTTCCCCTTGTGAAGCTGGCCCATCGACTGTAAGGCCAAATCGCTTTGACCGTAAGACAATGCTCTGTGTTTGATGGGACCAGTGTGGTGTGATGTACTACGAGTTGTTAAAACCTGGTGAAACGGTGAACACGGATCGCTACCGGCAACAAATGATCAATTTGAATCATGCGTTGATCGAAAAACGGTCGGAATGGGCCCAAAGACATGGCAAAGTTATCTTGCAACATGACAACGCGCCATCTCATCCCGCTAAACTGGTGAAAGACACATTAAAAACACTTAATTGGGAAATATTATCGCACCCGCCGTACTCTCGAGACCTCGCCCCGTCCGACTATCACCTTTTCGCATCGATGGGACACTCCCTTGCAGAGCAGTGCTTCGCTAATTTTGAAGAAGTCGAAAAATGGCTCGTCGAATGGTTTGCCTCGAAAGAGAAAAAGTTTTTTTTGGAATGGTATCCATAATTTGCCTTAGAGATGGGCGAAATGTATAGAAACCAATGGTCAATACTTTGAATAAAAAAATTTTGAGATTCCTCTGAAAATTAAGTGTTTTCTTTATCGGCAAACTTCATCTAACACACCATGTAATATGTGATCTTATTCGGCCATAGATGTTGTAGTTTGCTCTAGATAGAAGTACGCCTGTGGCGTGTGTATGATTAATAGTAGTTAGAAAGGTTCCTCCTTTCAAAAGCTCGTAGTTGCCTGAGATATCCCTGTGCACGTGCTTCCAGACCACTGCTTTATTGCAATCGCTCTAGAGTCTGTTCAGAACATATCAGAGTTCTACATTCAATCGTCCCTTTTATAAGGTTTATTGTTATTATTATTTATTACTTATTATAATTAAAAATTACAATAGGAAACACTAGCTACTAGGGCTATCGGTTAATTTCGGTATATATAATAAATATCTTAAATTAATTTATGAATATTCAGTATCTTTCAAAAGTTGAAAATATTTTTGATATTATCTTAATTTGGTGTGTATAACATGGATATAAGATCTTGAAGGAAAAATGTTGCTCGGCATTCTTTAGGGATATGGGTAATTGTTAATAGGGATGAATCGCAAAAATGACACGTTGGCGTTGACTCTTGCTTCATCAAGTGAAGATATGTAAGACGGGTGTGCCCAAGGCGTAGCCTTATAAATCATTTGTCCATTGCAGTGGTGGTTGTGGTTGGTAGTACTAATGCGATTTTGTTTGTACTGACTGGTTTCTCTGTTCCATTTATTTTGTGTAGTTTTGAAGAATTCCTGCAGTATCTCATTTCTGATTCGTTTTTTCATAAATGTAATAAAAAGCTTAAAAGGAGATGATGATGCAGTTTTTGCTGCTTTATCTGCTAATTCGTTTCCTGTAAAGCCGACATGGCCTGGTATCCACATGAGTTTAAAATTTATTAGGAAAGACCTAATGGTACTGATCTCTTCTGAGTTATTATTAAGGTTATAAACTCCATGTAAAATTCCTTTGTTATCTGTACAGATAACAAATTAACAGTTTTGTTTGGTGGCGAATTGGCTCGCGTTTAGGACAGCTTGAACTTCAGCTTCATAGGATGATGCTTGTTCTAGTAAAATACCGTTTAATATTAGATCACCATTTTCATGGACCACAGCAAAATAGGTTCCATTATTACTTTTTGACCTATCTGTATATAGAAAATTCCACTGATTGGTTTTTAATGGATAACTGGATTAGTACATATTAATCATCTCCATAAGCCCAGATTTCATATACATGGTGCTTTTTCGGTATTTAGGCAGCTATATTTCTCTTTTTTAAAATGGGGCTTTTGTTAGAACATAGAATGTTCTTCGGCTAAAAGATTTTTAATAGGAGTTGTCCGAAAAGCTCTCAGGCTTAATCGGATCGCTGAGTGAGGACTTGAAGGTCTTGCCATAAATTTGCAATCCGTAGTCAATTTTTTGCGAGAATGGTATGTTTAGTAAAGGTTATGAGTGTGTTAGTGTGGATATGACTTTTGTTCGAAGAACAATATTTTATTACATTGAGCCTGGAGGTGAGATCTTGCCTAATACATATACATATGTACAATGTTGGTTAAATGTATAAGGTTTATTTGAATGGAACTTTCTAATTTGTGCTGTTGAAGAGTCATCTCAAGTGAAATTAATATTAAGAGCTGTAGTATGAAGCCTAGCGAAAATTGCAATAATTTAAAGATATAAAGAAAACATATTTTGAACAACAATGGGTAACTTCTCAAAGAAAAAATGAAAAATTCGCTTTAATATATGTTAGTGATTAACTCTGAAGGGCTGACATTACTTATCGAATGGCGACCGCTTTAATAAAAAATGTTTTGAAATTGGTTTGTCATTTTGTTATTCATCCTATGAGTGTTCTAACTTAGTATATATTAGAATTGATTGTAATGTTACAATTGCTTAGTCACTTTCACAGTTCTTAAAGTTCATTATGAAATTATACAATACAAACACATACACAACCACATACAAGAAAAGGCGGCTTTCATGTATAACTTCACCATTTTCTACAGAAAGATTGCTGACATCTCCATATTGTAAAAACATATATAATACAATTGGATTGTATATATATTTATTTGAGAGCCACAATATTGACATACCCATAACCGCACTCAGCGTCATTATACACATACATACATACTCTTACATACGTGTTACCGCATGTACACCTTTCACACATAGGCTGTGGTTAATCACCAACCGCATGGCCTGTTGGACCGATCACTATGCTGACAAAAATTGTAGGTGAATCGGAATGGTGTCAGCGTATTTCAATTATTAAATAAAATACGACAGGAAAACGCATGCAGATTTGTTCACACATATATATGTATGTATGTGAGTGTGATTATATTGTATGCAAATGCGTGTTAAATCGCATTGATTGCCCTGTGGGAATATAATTACCAATGACCATAAATGTGAAGCAAACTTTGAAGGCAGTTATTTATAAAATATTATATACAAATATATATATTTACACCTGCCCTGACTTAAACTCACTAGAAATCTGTGTTCTTCAAACAATTAGGTAACGAAATATTCTAATTTCCACAATATATTCCTAGGAGATCGCTTTTTGTCATTATTCATTTACATGCAGCACACTAACATATATATAATCGTGTATGCGCTAGCATTGTAATTAGTGTGAATACTATTAAATGTATCTATGTGGTCATGAAAATATATTTTTACCGATATTATTTTTTTTATTCCTCCTGTGTCGACACCTTTAATATCCAAATTATTTATCTTTTTATTCACAGGAATTTTGTCGAATTGAATTATGTCTTTAATTTTTATTTGGACAATCTGCCAGATAAGCTTATTCAGCATATTTGTTTACATGCTGACATATCTGCATGCATAAGTATATAAAATTACATGTGTAATGGCGTACAACCACAAGAGTGTATGAAATTAATTATGTATACATATACATATGTACCAGAGACTTTTCTGTGTAAAATCATCAATGGAAAATTATTTCAACTTTTTTTTGCTGCAATTACTTTTAATTTCTTTTAATTAGATTTATTTTTAATGATAAAATAGTACATACCTACGTATGGATGCCACTGAGTTGATTACATATTTGTAACAAAAAAAAACATATTTGCTTTTAAGGTTCGAGAAAGATACACTCTTCTTGAATATAAATATATATTTAAAATATAACAATTAAAGTAGAAAAATTTAAAAAAAAATTGGAGTTTGAAGTTTTTGGGAAATTAGTCAAAAAGGTTATCAATTAATTAAAAAAAGCACTATTATTCATTTAATCTATTTAAAAAGAGTTTTCACTTCAATCCATTCAGTTTAGCTGTTTTAATGAAATTCATGCGGTTTTGAAAATGTGTGAATCATATCAAAGGCTTTTAATCAGCATACGATTTTTACGAATTCTAGATAGATTTTATGGAATATAAATATTTTTTTAGCACCATTTGCAATACCAAAAGTCTTTATGTGGCTGTATTTAAATGCATTATAGTGAAATTAAACTGTCACTTTCACAAATGTTCACAAATACTTACATAAATAAATAATATAATTATAGTGTAAATATGTATATGTATACGAGTATATATGCCTTTAAATAAGTAGCTACAACAAAGCCTTACAACGCAATTCGTTCCGAATGAAATGTTTGTTTGTAATGGTATTGCATTGTATGCAAATTTAATTAATGCACAGAGTTTTTCGTTGTTGACAACAAATTTTTGATGTTGCAAACAACACACCAACTGAATGCATAATCATGTAACTGTATATAAGGTATGTGTGTACATATTTACTATGTAGTATGTTGTTTAAATTGTACACGCCCAGTTAAATTTACACATCCACGACGTGTTTTCGGTATTTGCGCGGATAGTTGCTGATGTTGCTTTTTGACAGTAACGTCGGCATAAGGAGGCATAGTGCACAGGAAATACTAATAGGATATAATAAAACTGATAAATATGAAATATTCTCAGCCATTTCATTATTTTGATGATTTCAAAATACAAAGAAGCTGGATTATCTAACGATGTGAAATATTTTAATAAACAAAAACAAAAATTTTTAAGGAAAATCGCGATATCAGCCCGACATATTTTTTACAATCACCCAATCAAACTTTATAGAGGAGCATAATTACTTTGTTCATAGAGGTTACATAAGGTTGAACTGGATGGCCCGTCGATTAGACGATATTACGTCCATAGTGTTGTTAGACATGCTTTATTGGCTCTCTAATGTGAAGAATATTACTGTTTTCGTTTTGCTCCTTTGAATTCTTGTAGCACATTAACAGTCGTACCAGCAATCTTGACACCGGCCTCCTTATATAGTATAATATAATTGGCGCTTTGTAACCGCTGAAGCGATTTTCGGCAGAGCTCCACCTTCGATTTAAGGTTTTGCGTCTTGATGTTTTTCCAACAAATGGAGGGACCAACAATTCATACTAAGCCGCCTCCGAACAGCTGATGGTTTTTTATAAGGAGCTTTATTTAGTGTCAAGAATACACTCGGAGAGGCTGGCATTCCCTGCCGAGGGGTGACCGCAATTAGAAAATTTAACTTAATTTTTTATTTACATTAATTTTCCATAATTTTTGGATGTTGGTGGCACCGGAATTTGAGCCCGAGCCTTCCGAATGGCAATATGCAATGCTAACGACTCGGCTTCCACGGCCGCCTCCCGTCCTCCTTACTGCCAAACTTTTTAAGTTTAGCATCACAAGTTTTGCACATAGTTTTTGGGAAACTGGTTGGTCCACTATTATGTCCTGTTCGAAAAGGATACCCTTCTTAGCCAGCTTATCGGCAATCTCATTGCCTTCAATACCCGTGAGACTTTGATGCCCAGTAAATGCAAATTATTATTTTTTCAGACAGTATTTTTATTACCTCTCATAGTGGGAGAACAGCCGGCGTCAAACTGTATAAAATTAAGGCCTTTATGACCGCTTTGTTATGTGTATTCTTTTCCTTTACAGCACACTGGGGTAGCTCTGCCACCATTTGTATAGCAAATATTTAAGCTTGAAAGATAGTGCAATAGTTTGGTAAGCTGAAGCTCCCACTACTTTGTTCCTTTTAGAGTCATTTGTAACAATATGGTCTACGTATTTCAGATCTTTGCTTGGGTAATTCGCCTCTATTGTAGCTAACAACAGCCTCCCGAAAGTCAGGCGCGGGATAATATAAGTCTATTCGTGCAATTGCGGTCGTCGCTCAACAGGGAATGCCAAGCCTTTCGAGTATATTTCCTCATAAGAATCCATACAAATCGGAGAACGAACTCGCCTAGAAATCTCTTTAGCGGGTACACTTAGGTGTTACGCTATGCTGTTGTGCCCATAGGTCCGGATTTTCAGCTGCCTAGAGCGAAGGAATGAATGGCGCAATGTTGACGGCTATAATTGCGTAAGCGGTGGCGCTCCAGATGGTGTTGTTTTCAGTGATGTTGGTCATTGAAAGCGTGAAGCCTCTTTCCAGCCTATCCAGATAAACTATCTTATCTATTAAAGTGCCGTTGAAAAGTATTGGTTTAAAAATTGCAATAAAAATCCAGGGCAGGGGGGATGAGCCCAACTTCCTTTGTATGTAGGGCCCTTGCTTCCTTTTCACTCGCTCCTCTACATTGAATCTGCACGAAAACTTGCTATCTAACAAAATTACCAAGTTCTTTGTGGTTTCAGCTGTATATTAGCTTCTCCCAGCTCTGGTTTGATGCATGCTGGAGTTTAGTAGTTCCCTGCTAATACAACCAGATCTGTTTTATCAGTATTAACCTTAAGTCCTCAGAAATAGGTCCGTTGTTATTGGTTCTAAGTGCCTGATTCGCCAGAGATCCGACGGTTACCAAACACTCACCGCTCACGATGACTGCGATATCGTTCGTGTAGGTTGTAAGCATAGCAGCCCTATCATTATCTTCTGCAGCGAAGCATTAACAACAATTTAGTAAGAGTTGCCACCTGTTTGAAAATTTCAGTTCACTAAAAACAAATATTTTACTGGGGACACCAAATTAAAAGGAATAATGAAGGCTTATAAAAGAAAATTTTTTGAGGAATGCCACTTTAAAAATATGTTTGATAAATGTTTCCAATTATTTGATTGTTTTAATCAAAAAGATCGAAAACATAAATTAAATATTAAAATATGTTTGTTGCTTAGACCAACAGCCATAAACCAAAATAAGGATATTTTAAAAAGTTTTTGAAAGGAGATGTAACCTGCAATATGTTTGAAAAATGTAATAAACGCAGAGGCCGAAAATTCTAAAATTACACTATTTGCTTGGGTGATTGCATAATGGATCATAAAAAGATATCCCAGTACCCGGCGGCTTCCGAGTGTGCCTTGGAATTTTTTAAAAGAAATTTTAGTCAAACATTCTTCAAAAAATAATTAAAATTAATGAAATAAAACAAATTATTAAAACATTGATATATGGCTATCAACTTTGTATTTTCAAAATCACGGGGCTGCTTTTTTATATCTGTCAAACTTAACTGTTAAGGTATGAACATTTTCGCTTTGCTCGTTCCACCTCAAATATCGCTACTGTAAGTGAAAGTGTAGCCGAAGACCCGAATGTTTATATTTTTCGAGGTTCTCAAGAGCTTGAACTTTCTTAACGCAAGGCGGATTTTGGACTTAGACTTACACCCTACATCTATACATAGTCCAGCTCTTACAAAAACTGAAGCCAGCTGACTATTCACAATAGCGTACATACGTCGAATGAACATCAAGCAGAGGACGGTCATTTTTCGAGCAAAATTTTCTTCAGCGACGAGGCACACTTCTCACTCGGGGTATTAGTAAATAAGCGAGATTTTCGCATTTGGAACTTCGAGAATCGTCAAATAAATGAAAAAAAAATCGCTTTTAGGGCCGGAGGTGTGATTGCGGCGATACTGTCACTGTCAATTCAAAGTATTTTGATAACCAACTTTTTGTGGCCTGTAATTGAAGAACATGACTTCGACAATATGTAGTTTCAACAAGATAGTGTAACATTGATTTTCGAAACCGCAAAATGGATAGCCCTGTGTAAGGAAGATCTAAGATTTCTTTATTTTTTTAATGCCGTAAATATTATATATATTAAAAATTAACTGGAATACAAAGTGTTTATAAATTAAATTTTTACTTTTGGAGCCAAAATATTCCATCAAAATTATATTAGCACTTTTTCTGCTTTAATTTTTTTATATATTCAGATATATTTATGAAAAGGTATAAGTAAATTCTAGTGCTTTAATTTTCATTTTTTTGTAATAATAAAAAAATGTTTATACTTAAATTTAATTTATTTACGCTCATTTTCTATTTTAAATTTCAATTGTATTGCCATTGACCCTGGTTTAATTGCAGATTAAATTTTCCATACATTTTTCATTCAATTAAACGTGAAATCCATAAAAAAAAGTTCTCTCTTTTGCGGTGAAAAATATACATTGTAACTGTTGGCAGTTCAGCTGTCAGTGGTTATTTTTCGCTTATTAATATATTATTTTTTATTTTTATTTCATTTAATTTTTTATTTCATTTTATTTAATTTTTTTATTTTTATATATTGTATTTTTACCTTTCTTGTCATTAACATTTTGCCATTTCCATTTAAATTTACGAGACAACAGACAATCAATTTTATATTTTAATTTGTCAACTTTAACAGCCACCCACACCATCAACCAACAAGCAACCACTTTTTACCCACTCAAATTATGCCGCATATATGTACGAGTATGTATGTATATGTGTTACATACTATATCAAATTATGCGAAGGATTATACGCACTTTAATCACTACATATTATGCATATGAACTTAAGTAATTGTGAGAGTTAATTAATTGCGCTTCAAAAAAAAAGAGAAATAAAATAAAAATAAAAAATAAAACAAAGTGTAGTATAATTGATGTCTTAATTAATATAAAGTGACTTGTATCGCTTAGTTTATAGGCAGAGTTCGAATAAGGATTCAAATATTATATTATTTATATACAGAATTAAGTAAATTACGCATCGCAAAGCGGTGAGCGGTGAAAATGGGAACTGGAACCCAAGCTATACGAGTATACACAGGCAAGTGAGCGGCACTAGTTTTGTTTACCAGCAAATTGATTAAGTTTATGTGATGACCTCCATCTTCCACTGCTACGAAAGCCCATGAAACCCGAATTAACTTCTCCTGTTAAATCTACAGTAAGTTGCGACGCCACAAGGTATTGCATTTGGCCTGAAGAAATCACAGTACATGAAACGCAGAAATACGAAGGGCGGCTGATAAGTTCACGCTTAAAGGACTTAATGAAACAATGTATAGTTTATCTTTTTCATTTTTCAATCTCCCTCAAATGAAATACACTTTTCACATCGTGAATACAATACCTTTATACCACTAAAATGATTTGCTACGGCCGCTTTCATCTCACTGTAGTCTGAAAATCTTTGTCCCCGTAACTCCTTTTTAAATTAAAAAAAAGATAAAGTCACTGGAGGCTAGGCCTGGACTGTAGGGTGGATGGTCAATTTCCAGTAGCTTTTCAGGCATCCCTCGCAACCCGAGCGGTGTGACCGGGTGCGTTGTCTTGAAGAAACAGCACTCTGCGCGTTAATCTGACACGTCTCTTCTGCACGACTTACTCAACAACAACGTAATACTGGCCTTTCATTGTAGTTCCCTTTGGCAAGTAATTGATTAAAAATATTTCCTCGCTATCCCAGAATAAGGTAGCCATAATCTTCGATGCCGACTTTTCCACTTTAATTTTTTTTGGTTTTTTCATTGCATTGACTCCCGTTTGGACTTGGGAACATACTGAGGAATCCAAGTCCCACCAACTATTACAGGTAAAATACGGTCACAAATTTCATCCAAATCATCTTGGCACAACTCCAAAAAATCTTTACAACTCTTCAATCGTCGCCACTTTTCGAGCGGCGTGAACATATGCAGAAAGCAACATGCACTAATTTTTTTCATATTCAAATATTCATGCAAAAGCTCTCCATCTTATTCTCCATCTTATTCTTTCTGCTTTCAACTCCTTGTTGAAACAGCCGAGCCAATCGTATAAGAAGGGGCAGACTTCTTAAGTACCGATGACATCTCTCCAAAAATTTAACGAGATGATGTGTAATTTCTAATTACTTTAGGGTTCGAAAAAGTCAGCCGCCCTCGTACTACACTCTACATCATTTTCGGTAGATGTAGACTACACTACCTTATTTCTTTGTTTTGACAATGTAATATAATTGTTTGAGATGAAAGATCCGTAGCCATTTTTACCGACGGTCCCAAAATCGTAGTCCACACAATTGATATGCGCAAGTGTCTCTCTGACCACTTCAGCGTCTTTCGAAAATTAACTGCAATCAAAAGAAGCTACTTTGTGATTATTCAATTCTTATGTATTAACGCAACCAATTACAATCTATACTGACACACACATTGCTAATATTGTTGTTGTTGTTGTAGCGGTTCCTTAACTCCGATTAGGACAGGCTTAATCAATCTAAGTCGCCGATGTTATCTAAAGAGAGGTCCAGGAAACGTGCTGTTTTGACGGGATTGGACCAAAGGGAGAGAGGGGTTGGATGAATCGGCTTAAGGGGGCATGTGAAGAGGTGGTTAGTGTCGTGTGGAGAGTCTCCACATGCAGGGCATACGTTGGATATGATGGGATCGAGTCTGGTTAAATAGGAGTTTAACCTGCTACAATATCCAGACCTAAGTTGTGCCAGAGTCTCTCGAGGCAGCTCGAGCTGTTTAATTTTTACATATCGAAGCTCCGTCCACCACCGGAAGGAGTAACCTCGTATGCCGATGATTGCACGATATTGGCGTCTGGCCAGGATATTGATGACCTCTGTTCGAAAGTGAACTGCTACCTTGCCGATCTTTCTCACTTCTTCACTACAAGATGGCACACTGCTAATAATTCTCTTCAGTGCAATCACAACATAAATAAAATGTAGAAAATGTAGGAAATAGACTGACCAGCTGATATGAAAGTTGAACAGTCCTGCTAAGCTACGTCTTCACCGTTTTAGCCAATATTAGATGACAAAAATAAACCAAATGCAATGTAAGCAGACAGATCTGGGAGTGTCTAATACTGTTTCTCTCAAGGTAATCATCCGAGACGACAGGCCGATTAAGCAGAAAGACATTCCGGAAAAGTCCAGAATGCAGAAAGTCAGATCAACAAATAAGTCAGCCCGTTGTTGCGTAAGCAAAACGTGACGTTCAAAATATTAACCTGAGGATGAAAATTGATGCCCTTTTGTGCTTATCGCTCCAGTGAGATTTCAGATGGTATTCAATCGTATGGCGAATATGATGGTAGCTTCGATTGCAACATCGAAGTCTAGATAGTAGAACAGCAAGTATGCGTGAAGTTGGGGGCGGGAGGCTGGGAGTATGTCAACGCGGTTGCAGATATAGAGCGATGAGTTTATGATGTAACCACCACCTCATCAAGTGACTAGAAGAAGCGAGCGGACAACGACCTCTTACTCAAATTCCTGTTGAGTACATACACGTATGTATGTATGTGCATACTTACATTCATATAAAATGAATTATAAAAATTTAAATAATTTTTCATAGAAGGCAAATATTTGCATTAGAATATGTGATTTTTGCAATCTCTTTTAGCTATGAAATGCGTAGATCAGAAAAACACAATTACTCTATTATATGTACGTGTATGTGGGTGTATATACTCGTGCATATGCCGCATTATTTGAATGCATGACAATCTGCGCATACAAATGTATTTTCTTCTTCTATCATATTTACATTTATAAATTGACATTGCCAACGGTACTACAAATTGTGCGGGTATGCTGGCTATTAAAATTGCTGTCATAACGTTTCCTTCTGCAAATAAATGTTATGTTAAAAATCTCTACACGTTGGTTATTGTAGCTGTCGCGTGGATAAATATTGCATAGAAAGCAATTGTCACCTATGTGCATATGTACGTTTATATTTATTTATGTGCATACATATTATATAAATTTAGTATTGCGGAAATGTACTACAGCATCCATCTACCATTCAGTCTCATACATACATATGTACAATATGTTCATATGTATGTGCAAACGATTTGTCATATCCAATCATAATAATGGAAAATTGGAAGTTGTGTAAATGAAAGTTGAAATAAAAAAAAGTTAAAAAAATCTCCATAATATAAATATGTCTGAAACACAATATTTCATTAAGTGATAAAAAATTATATATTTTTAATAATTTTTCTATGATTTTCGTTGTTGATTAGGGGATATACGTGTATGTTATCTGTAATATATAACATCAAAAACTGAATCGAATGATATGAATATTTTGCAAAATAGTACACTTCATTTTGTTTTAGTTTATTTACACTATTTTTTTATGTTGCTTAATTTTATTTTAATTATTTCACTTCAATTCATTTTATTTTTTTATTTTTATTTATTTTATTTTATTTTATTTTATTTTATTTTACTTGATTTTATTGTACTATATTTTATTTTATTTTATTATAGTTTCATTTAATATAATTTTATTTTAAATATTTTATTTTATTTTATGATAATTTATCATATTTTATTTTATTTATTTTATTTATTTTGAATTATATTATTTTTTTTTTTTTTTTTTATTTTATTTAATTTTATTTTTATTTATTTTATTTTATTTTAATTTGTTTTATTTTATTTTATTATATTTAATTGTATTTTATATTTATTAATTTTATTTTATTTTTTATACTTTATTTCAATTTATTTATTTTATTCTATTTAACTTAATTTAATTTAATTTTATGTTATTTTATTTAGTTTTACGTTATTTTATTTTGTATGATTTTATTTTATTTTATTTTTGTTTATTTCAGTTTATTTAATTTAATTTTTATTTTATATTCATTTGTTATATAATTTAACTTAATTTTGTTTCCTTAATGTATCTAAAAGATTCAAATACATGCATATGTATGCATACTTAATAAAATCTCTACTCATACAAAAAAAAAAAAAGAAAAAAGGATGATAATACAAGGAGTTCGAAAAAAATTTAATACAAACCCGTTCATCGGTTAACCTGTCAGCAGATCATAACAATTGGGAATAGACTTCCGCTCAAATGCAAACATAAACTTATGTATGTACATACAATACATACAGACATATGTACGGCTCAAATCATTTGCAATCACGTATATCCTTCAGTCAACGCTGTAAACTCAACTACTAGAAAAGTACCAATGCGGATGTACGCAGTGCGCGGTTGCAACTGCAAATCACATACATACATAAATACATACATACAAGTTAACAAATCCGTTGGGTGCACCATGTAGCCATTATTATTGCCCCGTACAGTGGTTGTTGTTATGATTGTCATTGAATTTTTTGTTGTTGCATATTCATGTTTTATTGTTGCCGATAGCAAGAAAGTCCATGAGCAAGTATACATATACATTTACATATACATACAGACATACAAATGTGTAATAGACATTTGTACAAACGAACAGATATGTAAATATGTCAGAATTTACACCGGTTTGTTGTGGTTGTTATTGCTGCGTTACTGCAACAGCTGTTTTGAAGCATGAGTAGCAGTGCGAGTATAACTCCAAATGTTGCCGCATGTTTCATCAGCGTTTGCCAGGGTTACGCAAACAACTCTTTTTTGTTGTTGGACTACTTCTTCTTTACTGGCATAGACACCGCTTACGCGATTACAACCGAATTAATAATAGCGCGACATACATTCATTCCTTTCGCTGTTTGACGCCCATTGGAGATGCCAAATATAGCCAGGCTTTTCTCTTCCTGTGGTCTTTCTCTTCCTCTGCTACAACCAGCGGGTACTGTACCGTTGAAATTTTATTTAATTTTTTCTTATTTTAATTTATTTTATTGTATTTTACCATATTTTATTTTATTTTATTTTATTTTATTTAAGTTTATTTTATTTTATTTTATTTTATTTTATTTTATTTTATTTTATTTTATTTTATTTTATTTCATTTTATTTTATTTTATTTTATTTTA
>JAWMAG010000030.1:5892056-5917056 GCA_037013455.1 Ceratitis rosa | reverse complement strand
TTTTATTTTAGAAAAATAAAAAATTAAAGTTTTTATATAAATATGTAGAAATAAACTTCTATACAAATGATAACTTCTATTACAGGTTGATATAGCCTCCTACTGGAAGAGCAAATGCTTTCGAGAAACGATATGATGGTAGTTATTTGATTAATTTTTAAGCAATATATCAAAATCCTTACATTGGATGCCAGACTCTGGTACCACTCCATAAGTTATAATTGCTGTTTATGCCCAATAAACACATCCCTGCATTGCCCTCAAAACGAATAAGAGGACAATGCAAAAATACCAAACAGCGCCAACATAAGAATAATGTTTTCAGTTTTTTGAAAACAAACAAAGGTGAAAGCAGTGAAAGTGAAGTGAAACCCACACAACAACAACCACATCGTTGGAAACATAACATAAACCCACAGGTCATATATAAATATTAAATTTACTAACCCTACCCAATAAGTATAAAATTGTTATACAAAACAATTAACTTGAATTATACACACACATACACATATACATATTCATATTTATAAATAAATATATTTAAAAAGTGTAAACTCTAAAAACCCTCTTTTTTTTCTTTTTATTTGACACGCCGGCGATACATTTGTCGATACAACTCGACATTTTGGTCCTTCGAGCCGGATTTTCAAGTGTCCTTTAAAGAGATTTAAATACTCATATACCCAACCAACTCATTAAATTAAATTCACCCACCCAAACCACAGAAATTGTGCATCAACGTTGGACTTGCTTGCAGCCGTTCTTTGTGCACCAACAAATACCCTAATATACATATATACCATAAAACGACCCGCAGTTTAATATTCTTTGGTGGAAAAAATTGTAAGTACAACGACCCGTATTATTTATATTGGTGCAAATCAGAATAATAAACAATAAACTAATTAACAAAAGTTATTAATTTGTCTTAAAATAAAATTATTTAAAACTTTGCGTTTATCATATTCTGCTTTGCATTTTGCATATATATGTACATATAGCATCATATACATCCATTGTACATACAATATTTGCCGGGAGCCAAAATACTTCAAATAAATTACATTTCTCACGGCAAATATACATACATACGCTCATACATAAATATATATTGCATTCCTAAGCCCAAAGTATATTTTGTTAGTGCACAGTCAGTTAGGTGCACTGAAGACAAAATACCCAGTAGGACAAATTTCTGAAAACCCAGTAAGGAATTTTTTCGTGACCCAATTTGGAGTTTCGTTAACTAATTCAACATTAAATATTAAATCAATTTATTATTTAAACAATTAACCCTTTATACCCAAGAGGGCCAAAAATACCCATAATTAAAAAATCGAATTTTTGCGAAATTTGTCTAGCTTTTTGCTATTTTTCATAAAGAACCCTACCCAATTTTGTCGTTTGAAGATAATTTTAATTAATATAATGGAAGATTTTAAGTTCTGTATTCTCGATTTATTCGAATACATAGAGGAACATAATTCAACACTCCCGGAAGATGAAACAGTCTTCACTCTGGAAATCAAAAGAGTTGAACTCAATGCGATATACGATAGGGCAAGCAAATCGTACGATGCCTTGCGCAGAGCCCCGCAAAACCCTGCTGATCCCATTGACTTAACGGAAGTCAAAGAAAATTTTAGAAAAGGCCATCAGTTGTATTTGAGATGTTTAGGATCCATTAATCAATGTATTGATTATCTCAAGACCCCATCAGCCACTATAAAGGAGCGAACTTCAGAGGTATACCCATCGATGAACGTAGGATCATTTGTTCATCTGCCCCCTATTGACACGGATATATTTTATGGAGATTTCGCAACATGGCCCTCGTTTAGAGATATGTTTACAGCTATATATATCCATAACAAGACGATCAGCAACGTGGAAAGACTCTTCCACCTAATACAAAAAACCCGAGGAGAAGCGCGGTCGATCGTAGAAAATGCCCCTTTAACAAATGACGGATTTCTAATGGCATGGAAGGATCTCGTTTCGCAATACGAGAACAAAAGAGTCCAAACAAATGCCCAATTGAAGATTTTATTCAATTTACCCCAAACCACCCAAGAAAGCGGAAGTACCATCAAAAATCTTCAGAGGAAGGTTAACAATTGTCTAACTAGTCTGAATAATCTTGGCTTGGACACAAGTAGTTGGGACCCTATATTAATATTCCTATGCGGAACTAAGTTACCCAAACGCCTCCTCCATCAATTCGAAGACACGTTAGAAGACAACTCGGAAATACCTTCTTGGAAAACATTTGATGCCTTTCTTACCCATAAATATAAATCATTGGAATCAGTGGGAGATCTGGTTGATCCAAATCCCACTACCCATCACGACAGTAGACTCCAGAAAAGAGGAAGGGACGTGAGATTCAACACGTTTCATTCAAATGTTTTAGAAAACCCGACCCACAGCTCTAATAAAACATATACTCCAAGAATCACTACGTCATCGAATACACATGCATTGGAAAGTTGCAAATTATGTAAAACCCAACACTCAATTCGAGTATGTCCCAAATTCTTAGGCATGAATGTCGAGACCCGTATATCTACAGTAAAAAATAATGGCTACTGTTCTAATTGCTTAGCTCTATCTCACGGTTTCAGAGACTGCAAAAGCAAATACTCTTGCAGAATATGCAGACAGAAACACAATACACTTCTGCATAAGGACAACATCCCTCGTCCACAGTCCTCCCCGCAAGGATCAAGAGCATCAAACCCTGCTCTTGATTCAAACCAAGGCAGTACCTCCCAAACCCACCCCTCAAATCCAAATCCACAAGCATACACAACCCTCTTACAGTCCACTCAAGAACCACTCATGTCTTGTAGGAAACAGATTTTGTTAGGTACTGCGGTAGTTCAAATAAACCATAGAGGGCAATTATATTCAGCTAGGGCACTCATAGACTCTGGGTCAGAAGCCACATTTATTTCAGAGAAACTCCAAAGAAAACTGGGCATACCTACGAAACATGCAGTTGCACAAGTAACAGGGCTGAACAACTCAGTTTCAGCAACAACCACAAAAACATGCGAATTAACCCTATGCTCACCTATGAGGAAAGAATTTAAAATAACGACGCAAGCGTTTATCATAAAAACTCTGACAGAAAACTTACCCACTCACTCACTCGACCCAACATTTGAAATTGGAAAACTCGGATTTAGTTTAGCTGATCCCGATTTCAATAAGCCCAGACCCGTCGACGTTCTAATCGGAAGTGACTTGTACCCACAAATAATACTCGGTGGTGTGCTAAGAAATATATTGAATACTTTGCTCGCCCAAGAAACTGAATTTGGTTGGATTTTGTCAGGACCCATTCCAGAAAAGCCCAGTGGACCTTCAGTATCTTCATTTTTCAATCAAATGACCTCAGAGAAGTTACTCACGCAATTTTGGGAAGTGGAAGAAGTTCCGAGGAAGCCTCTGTCCTCGTCTTCAGATAAATTGTGTGAGGAAAATTATCAAAAAACCACATACAGAAACTCATCGGGACGTTATGTGGTAACCCTACCCTTTAAAAACCCAGAAAACATAGAACTGGGTAACTCAAGACACATAGCGCTAGCTCAATTTTTAAGAAATGAGAAATCCCTCTCAAGAAAACCGGACATAAAAATGGAATACGACAAAGTTATTAATGAGTATTTGGAACTTGGACACATGAAAAAGGTGGAAAACAATCCCGCGGAGGAAAACACCGTATATTATCTACCACATCACGCAGTTATCAAACCTGATCGAATAACTACGCAACTGAGAGTGGTATTTAATGCATCATGTCCCACATCTAACAGAAACAGTCTGAACGACGTATTACATACTGGACCTATTCTGCAAGCAGACTTGGTAATCTTAGTAATAAAATGGCGTCTATTTCGATTCGTTTTCAATGCAGATATACAAAAAATGTATCGGCAAATTCTTGTAGAACCCAAACACACACGATTTCAGAGAATACTCTTCAGAAAGTCAAATGATGACCCAGTAGAGGAATTTGAATTATAAACAGTAACATTTGGCATTAACTGTGCTCCTTATTTAGCAATCCGAACACTGTTGAAATTAGCAGACGATGTAAAAGGAACCCACCCACTAACATCAGATATAATTCGTAATGGAATGTATGTAGATGATGTTCTCAGCGGAGCCCATGATATATCAAGTGCGAAGTTGGCTCGAGACGAACTCGTAACATCCTTGGAGTCCGCAGGATTTGCTCTACGCAAATGGACTTCCAACGACCCAAAAATCTTATCAGGACTCCCATCAGAACATCTATTGGATACTAATTTGCTCGATTTAACAGAATCCAATAGCACAAAGACCCTAGGAATTAGATGGAATTCTAAGAAAGATGTATTCTTTTTCGTTATCAACCCCATTCCAGACAAAGAATCTTTCACTAAACGAGAAGTATTATCAATAATTGCTAAACTGTTTGATCCAGCAGGCTGGCTCAGTCCAGTAATCGTAACAGCAAAACTCATCATGCAGCAAATATGGCTTGACAAATCAGACTGGGATGAAAGTCTAAAACCCCTAACTCTACATAGATGGAAAACATTTATTAAGGAATATGAGGTGCTTAATAAAATAGAAATTCCAAGGTGGACCCATATCTCAACTTCAGCGGTCATAGAGTTTCACGGATTCTCTGATGCGTCTGAAAAAGCATACGCCGCAACTCTTTACATTAGAATTTCTATAGACGGAAATACTTGGACCACCCTGTTAGCATCGAAAACCCGAGTTGCTCCAATTAAAAGTATATCACTACCCAGGCTAGAACTATGCGGAGCCGTTCTTCTCGCAAACTTAGTGGACACGACCTTATCACAGTTAAATTTAACACACTATCGCACCCATCTCTGGACGGACTCAAAACATTATTCTCTCGTGGTTAAGCAAACCCCCATGTTCATGGACGACTTTCGTTTCTTATCGAGTCGCAACGATAGTTGAAAACGTCGGAAGCGATACTTGGAATCATGTGGAAAGCCGTGATAACCCAGCGGACCTCGCAAGTCGTGGATGCACCCCTCTAGAAATCGCGAGCAACAACCTTTGGTGGCACGGACCTCAATGGCTACAACTCGATTCGAATCAGTGGCCCATCACTCAGAAACCACCCGCCACAACCCTAGAGCTTAAACCAATTAAAACCTTTACCGCTACAGCTCAAGAAGATATACTAGACAGATTTTCTACTGCCCAGAGCAATTCGTGTTATATCGTATCTATTTAGATTTTGTTCAAACGCGTCACCAAATAGAAGAAAAGAGCAATTTGCAACCGTCGAAATAACCCCAGACGAATTTAAATCAACCCGTTCCAAGCTAATTGTCTTAGCTCAGAAAAGATACTTTCATGAGGAACATGAAGCTTTGACCCAAAAGACCCAGATACCCAAAAAGAGTTCTATATTGACCCTTAACCCATCAATCGACCCCAAAGGAATCATGCGAGTTAATGGCCGCTTGAGTAATTCAGCTGCGCTATCATACAACGAACGTCATCCGATTCTACTACCCTACAACAGTCGATTGACAAAATTACTCACCCAATTTACCCACTCAATAACACTACATGGAGGAAACCAGTTAGTATTACGACTCATTCGTACAGAATTCTGGATTCCAAAACTGAAGACCCTTATAAAAACAACGATTCATCAGTGCAAAACTTGCATGCTGTACAAAAAAACCCAAACTACTCAAATCATGGCAGCACTACCAGTTGAACGTACTACCCTAACCCGCCCATTCGCAGCAACTGGAATTGATTTCGCTGGACCTTACGATATAAAAAACTATACCGGAAGAGCATGCTTAATTACCAAGGGATACATATGTGTTTTCGTTTGCTTTGCAACCAGAGCAATACACTTAGAACCCGTAAGTGATCTTACTACAGAAGCATTTATGGCAGCATTCGCACGATTTTTCTCTAGGCGCGGATGCCCCGCCGATCTTTATTCGGACAATGGAAGGAACTTTGTAGGAGCTTCGCAACTGTTACTCAAAGATCGACGTGAATTCATGAAAACCTTGAGAACCCAAATATTAACAAGTCAAGCGCACCAAAACATCAAGTGGCATTTTAATCCTCCAGGAGCTCCTCATATGGGCGGCCTCTGGGAAGCAGGAGTTAAAAGCTTAAAAACACATTTAAAAAAGGTGGCACAGATCCAAAAATTCACTTTTGAAGAATTGGCAACACTATTAACCCGAATCGAAAGTTGTTTGAATTCTCGCCCTCTAAACCCTATCAGCGATGACCCTACAAGTTTAGAACCCTTAACCCCAGGCCATTTCCTAATCGGTACTCCGTTACTTACCCCAGCTGAACCTAATCTAGAAGACGCAAAGCTCAGTACCGTGAATAGATGGCAGAAACTAAGGATACTCCATCAACACTTCTGTATTCGATGGAAAGAAGAATACCTAAAAGAACTCCACAAGCGTTATAAGTGGAAATACCCCCAACGCAATGTAGAAGTTGGAGACTTGGTAGTTATTCGACAAGAAACCCTACCCACAAATGAATGGAAATTAGGTCGTATCGAAAAGACTTACCTCGGGTCAGACACCAGAACTAGAGTAGTCGACATACGAACCTCACAAGGCATTATGACCCGTCCAATTACAAAAGTTGTGACTCTACCCTATAACTAATATTTTATTTCCATTTATAGTATCATGGCACCCACTAAGGCAACAAACCCTCGAGGACACAGTCCAGCAATTACCGTGAGCTCGCGAAGCAGCAGTCGAAGCGTCAGCCCGAGATCAGAAGCAAGAACCCTAGCCAGTCGTCTACAACGATTCAGAGCGACCCTTTCCCCAATTCGTGAAGAAAACGACCCCACTCATCGCACAGCACAACGTACCATAACCCACTCAAAGCGGAACTGGAAACCCGCTTATAAGCACGTTGCATGTGGAATTTGTAAAAAGGACCATCGCTTGGTGACGTGCTCCAAGTACACCGCAATGAGTGTGAGAGAAAAGTTTGACACAGTTACACGACACAAGTACTGCGTCAACTGTTTGGCCCGATCGCACAAAACCCGAGACTGCACCAGTAAGACAAGGTGTTCCAGTTGTAATGGAGAGCACCATTCTACGCTACACGGTCATCCAAAGTTTTCTGAAGAAGAGCAACAAGGCCAACGTAAACTTACCACCCCGATCCATGCTCAAGCTACAGACGTTGTTAGTCTACTAAGTAAGCAGACCGTTATACCAACAGCGATCATCCGATTAAAACACGATGGCATATGGTACAAAGTGAGAGCACTCGTAAACCCGACACGAAAGTTAACCACAATTGCAACTGAATTGGTTAAAAAACTAAAGTTGCCATATTCACACAGCATTTGCAGTTTAATCATCGGATCTCTCTCCGATAATCATTTACGTGTGAAATGCAATAGTCTCGTTACAAACGAGCTACCGACCCGACCCTATGATTGTGACTTAGGTGGTGAAATCGCGAAAAGATTCGACCACCTAGTCCTCGCTGACCCTAAATTCACAACGACAGACAAGGTAATGATCGAACTAGGAGCAGACATTTACCCGCAAATCATCCGACCCGGCTTGTTCAACCCCGATAGTGGAAGCATAGTCGCTCAAAACACCGCACTCGGTTGGACCCTAACCGGCACAATTTGAGGCAGACCCTAAATCCTTCAAGGCGGCCGGGATGTTTATGCCCAATAAACACATCCCTGCATTGCCCTCAAAACGAATAAGAGGACAATGCAAAAATACCAAACAGCGCCAACATAAGAATAATGTTTTCAGTTTTTTGAAAACAAACAAAGGTGAAAGCAGTGAAAGTGAAGTGAAACCCACACAACAACAACCACATCGTTGGAAACATAACATAAACCCACAGGTCATATATAAATATTAAATTTACTAACCCTACCCAATAAGTATAAAATTGTTATACAAAACAATTAACTTGAATTATACACACACATACACATATACATATTCATATTTATAAATAAATATATTTAAAAAGTGTAAACTCTAAAAACCCTCTTTTTTTTCTTTTTATTTGACACGCCGGCGATACATTTGTCGATACAACTCGACAATTGCTATATGCTGTTTTTCGTTCGTATGGGCTGCTTGAACTTTTCTTATCTGAAACCGCTTACTTTAATTTAAGTCATTTTATGAAAATTGGCCATGTTCGCTTGTTGACAAATCATCTTTGTTGTTTGTTCTTGCTTGCCTACTACCATATTGCTTTTTGTTGATCGAGTTCATTTCATTTCATTTGAACTATCTACATACGAGTATACTTTATTATCATTACATATTATATAAAGGCATGTAATTAAGGCGAGGCGAAGCTCACGAGATCTGCTAGTATGTATATATTTATATTTTTTAATTTTACTTTAATATTTTCTTATATTTTATTTTTTTTTATTTTTTTATTCTGGCCTCTGTCTCATAGTTATAGTACAAAACGGAAGAAAGTTTTAAAAATTCGATTATTTTCAATGTCAATGTATATTTGTGTGTGTATACGAATACATGTGTAGATTGTTAAATTTTACGCTTTTAGATGCTGTTTTGCGTAATTTTTGTACCCAAAGCTTCAAATCTGAAAGATCGATAGCATATATAATATATCTCAAATCCCTCAAATATTGACGGATACTTACATATTTCCGGCCAAAGTTAATATACCATTTCATGTACATACATCAAGATATAAAAAGAGCGACGCTGAAATATTGTAGTATGGAGAGAAACTGGTCGAAAGGGATAATGCTTGAAAATTTTGAAAAATGGGTGACTTAAAAAGCGCTTCAAGTCCGCACTATATTCTTGTAGGAACCAAAGATTCTATCTGGTGCATAATGTCTATGTAGCAGATGTTCAATTACCCGATTAGTATGATATTCGAAAAACAATTGCCAACGCGATGAATAACAAATCGGCCTGAACCGATGTCTTACCGACTGAGCTATTGAAATATGACAGCGAAGAACTGGAAAAGCTCATGCATCAGCTTTTCTGCCGTATATGGTCGGATGTATGCAAAGCTCGTAATCGGAACCTAAGTGTGCTCTGCCAAATCCAATCTCCAATCCAATCCCACAATCTGCGGGACTTATCGTGGCATAAGCCTGCACAATAAGGCATAAAAGGTTCTTTCGATCGTACTTTGGACTAAGTAGGCATCCCTTATCATCCACATTCTACTGTTTGAAGCTAAAGCATGGATGACGAGGACGTTACTAAGCCTTCTGGTCAGGGACTCCAGGATTTACCCGTAGAAAGGCACTCCACGACCAAATTCCATTAGTTCCCGGTACAATCGGATTTTTATCCGGCCTAAGACTGTCATTCCCGTAAAACAATTTCGGGGAATATTTTGCGGTTATTACAACAACAACACGACTTGTCGACTGGACAATTCCTTTCCAAAGCTCACCATACACTCAGTATTACATTGCTTGTTATCAATTCAGACTTTGTGGTCATTTGTGGAGGGTTAGCGTTGTATATTCTCGTATTTAATAAGGTAAGGTATCGTAGATAAGGGTATTGACACCATCTAGTAACAAAGTAGTCTCAGTTAAATACTGTGCCGAATCGAATTATTGTTCGTAAATCCTTATCCTTAAATTAAGTCAGTTTTACTATGTTGCAGTTCGAAGTTTTTGCTTTTTAACTAACATTTACATACATACATACACATATATTAGAAAATTAGTGTCTACTGTATACTTACATGTTTACTCATATGTATGTATAAATCATCCACGTGCAACACGCGTAGTGATGAGTGGTATTAACAATGAATACGAAATTGTCTTTAATATACCGACAAGCTCATTTACCTTCACCGCACAGAGTTAATCAAAAATGTACATGCCACAATAACTCTTACATGCATACAGACAGGCAGCGAATAAACGTGATATGGACCATATATGTGTTGTATAATAACTGGGAATGTGTGTGAAAAATGAAAAATATTTGTAAGCAAAATGTGGTCTTAAATAATTTTCAGCTTATTTATTAAAAAAAAAAATTTCACACACACTTGTATATGTATGTATGTGTGTAAGTGTAGGCGTGTGTACACTTGCGGCACTAAAAAAGTATCATCAACCACAAGGCAGATAAAACAAATGAGAATATATGTATGTATGAGTGGAGTGTAAGCAAAAGTGTGTGTGTGTGTGTGTGTGGAGGAGGAGAATGCGAAAAAATTAGAAATGTTAAGATTAGGTTTATGCAAAAATATGAGATTTTTGTTTTTTTTTTTTTTTTTGTGATGAAAATGGTTGAGTTTTTCGGTGAATGGGAATGGTGTTGGTGGTTATTTTCACAGCAGCTTTAAAAGTAAACACATTGTTGTTGTTTTTTAATGTTTGTTATTTATTTTTATTTTTCATATGTTGTTGCTGTTGTCATTTTCATTTGCTTGTTACTGTGACATTGGAATTATGTCTCTCCTACTCAAGCGCTATAACTCCACTCATATATGAAATTCATATATTTCACGCTTTAGTATGCTTGTGTATACATGTGTTGGTGTGTGTGTGTGTGTGTGTGTGGGTGTACATATATATTTACATATATAACTGACTAACTATATCACATTCCAGACACGTAGCACAACCATAAAACATTTCACATATCTCAAGTGCACAACGACAAACAGCTCAGCTCAGCTCGGTCGCGCGGCCGCTGCTGCTGTCGCAGTACACCAACTAAAGGACAATCAAGTCGAGAAACAAGTAGACAATATGAGACAAAGATACATGGCATCCGGCATGGTTTGCTCGCCCAACACAAGGCCACAAGTGTTGGTTACTTGCTTGGTTGGTTCGGCTTGGCTTGGTTACTTGCTCTCTTGCCTTGACTATGCATTGGCCGCCTGCCCGTTTTCACATCCACTTCCTGTCTGACATACAATGGTGGCTGACTGGTTGGCTTGTTGGCTTGTTGGCTGACTGACGCGTCGGCGTCGGCCTGACACTGTCACCAACAGCAACAATAGGATGCAGTCATAAACTGTTATTCAGGAACGTAAATGAGAATATCTCGCATTTATATTGTCGCATAATTTGCAGCTATGAATGAAATTACCTTAAAGCATACATACATGTTGTTGTATGTTACTTAAATATATGTATATGTTGATATATAGGTATGTGTGTAACGTTATCATGATGGTTTATGTAAGTGTGTGATTTTGAATTTCTAGGACACATTACACATACAATAAACTACAAATACATGCACACAATACACACACAAATACTTATACATAGAATCTGAGCATGCATACATGTATGTACATATGTATATTCAGAGAGACATATATCTCTCATGCGTTCGTATGGCGAAATCAACGATTTTACCTTTGCATGTGTGTGTGTGTGTGTTCACAGTTATCCTGCTACTCTCTGACCGACAAATTTATGTATATGACCTAACTCATATCTGTTCAGATATTATTATATTCTATATTTATGTAAAATACTTTGTCTTAAAGTGTAAATATGTATGTATGTACTCGCTTTTGCATGTCTTCATCGTGATAGTGTGACAAAGCCTTAATAAACGCCACTGTTGGGTATGATGAATTTATTTTCAGTAAGCAATCAAACTGTGAAATGGTATTTCAAGCTCCCTACATACCTTCGCTACAATGTTGGAAAAAGATCACGATACGTGCAGGGAGGCTAGATACCGAGACCTGAAGAGTTGACTGGTTGCAAAGTAAAAAGATCTAAAATTCTATGGAAGGTTTCAAGACCGGAGCATAATAATATAATAATGAGGAAGGTAATCTGCTGACCCATATCCAGCTGCTGAATGGCATTGCAAGTGGGTCATTCGGAGGTGACGAGGCAGCTCGATTAACAATTGCTTATTTACAATATAAAAAACGAGTAGAACAAGCGGCTACCGAGATAGCTATTCAAATATGGCGGTGAAGAACTAACACTGTACATTTATCAGCCTTTTTTCAGAATACAGTCTATAGAAAGTATGCCCGACGAATAGAATCTAAGTGTGCTCTGCCCACTCCATAAATTCAAAAGAGAGCTCACAATCTGCTTGAACTAAAGCAGAATAACTCTCCTTCACATCTCATATAACCTCCCACTATATTAAACCTCCCCGTCAACAAATTGAAAGAACTTTGTCAATTCGAATTTAGAGCTAGTGTAAATCACCATTCATCAAATATTAATTATGCGTGAAATTTTGAAAATGGATCGGAAGAAAAAGCAATTTTCGATGGTATGGGGCTTCCCCCACTGGACTATGTCTGTACAATGCCAAAAGTGAAACCAAAAATCGGAAAGACCTCTCTGAGTTATTCGGTAAAAAATTAAGTCAGACAGGGTGACTCTCTAATCTGTGTTTTCTGCAACTTAATACAGAAACAGCTAAAGAGTTAAATAGATAATATTTTACAATTGTTGGCGTATGCCGACGACATTGACACCAGTGATCCCGCCACTACCTTTGCTTTTTTCATACTGGATATACATAGATCTGGTAATGAACGAGGATAAAACGAAATATCATCAAACATATAGTCAGGGCGTTCCCGACTCGGCTCCCAGGTCCCAGTTGGCAGTCATACCTATGAAGTCGTAGATAATTACGGCTCTCTGGGTTAAGGGTGCAATTCCAGAGGAATAACTAAGTCTACGCCCACTAAATAGAAATGTATCAGCTATTTAGGAGTCTCAAGGCCAGACCGACTAACACAAAATAGTACAAACTGGACGTAGTCAGTGACTTTGCAGAAAATATTGTGCAAAACATTAATTTTGGAAAAATTATGTATAATCCTATACTAATAAGTGAAGCATAAGCACATCTAAAGGATAAAAGTAGCAAATTACCAATATACTGGGTATAGCCCGCCAATGGAAACTTCCTCAAAGAGAGTCCCACGGTATCAGACCAAATAAATGTAAAAATTATATTATATATTAAGCAGCGCAAACTGCAAGCTGACTTAAAGTCCTGAATAATCGGGTCCATGACGGCTAAGCGCTGAAGGACATGACAGATAATAGAAAGTAGTAAAAGCATATTACCTTCCCAAGCTGTGAAAATTAAATGGTTGGGTCTTAATTCTTCTCTAACCGCCCCGAAGGCAGTTTCAAACTCAGTAATTATAAATATGTCTTCCAAGAAGAGATTGTGAACATTTCTGCAGGAGACAAATGGGCAACCACATGAATAGTGAAATCTACTTAAGACCATTTAATGAGTCAACAAAAATTTGGATTGTTTAAGAACATAGCGAAGAGACGTTTACGCGAGAACACAGTAGAAATCACTTAGATTTATTGTAGTGTAGCGAGACCTACAGACAGACCAAACTATTACTGGTGCTTAGCAACTTTGTGTTTTCACAAGTGTACTGACGTTGCGCTTACACTGGAAATAGCTTCTGACCTTTAGCCTTTAACTAGGTAACTGGACTTTAGCCGATTGAGACGTCAAATCTATCACGATGCTGCAGACCCTTAGGAACATGTGTTCGCTTTGGTAGAAGATATTTAAGGAATCCATTAAATTCGCGCATCAGAGAGCCGTCTGGCATGAAATAAAAGCTCCTCATAAAAATCCATCAGCCGTTCGGAGGCGGCCTAGACTAACTGCGCTAAAGGGATCATTTGGAGAAACCTTAAAATGCACATCACAAATTGTAGGAAAAAAAATTTATAGACCAGATCAAAATTTGTAGAAGTGTAGGACTTGTTTATTTCATCATGAATTTGAACCGCTAGAGCAATGAATAATGATCTGATGGAAAGATATAAAGCTGAAGGTGGATAAAAATATTCAACTATCAATGACTTCAAATATTCAAAGTTACGAAGATAAATGACTAATTGATTTTGGTAGCCAATGCCTATAGCCACCTCCCTACTCATTAATTTGTTATTCTTTGTACAATACAAATACAAAATATTCATTCGTTCAAATATTCATTTATTTTAAATTGATAGTAGCACGGTTAGATCACGGGGTTAGATCTAGTTAGGAGCTCTAAAAATGAGGGTTTTCAAACATTTTTCACGGGAATATTTTTAGCTTTACTATTTTGAGCATTTGTACACAGATTATGGCACCTTTGAAGGGCAGTTAGCAATTTTTTATTTATAAAAAATAACAGCTTTTGAAGCTACTACAGCAAATCTTCTGGGACCCCTTCCACAAAATACGTCTTGAGGGTGACCATTTCTATTTCTGGAGATAATTATCTGGAATAAAAAAATCGCACGGATTTCGTTAAAGTAATATATACTCTTATTATTAACCGAAAGAATAAGCTTAAAAAATTTGTTTGACGAAATGGCGGCTTCGAAAAAAAAATTTAATTTTTCTCCATAATGGAAAAGCTTCGATTAAGTACTAGAAAATATTGTCCAGAAGCCCATGTAAAACTTTCAGCCGTTCCCGAGTTTTGAGAAAAACGAAGTTAAAGTTTCAAAAACGTTTTGCACAGAGTTACAACTTACATAGAGCCATCTATTCCGGGGCCATATAATACACCTTCTGTGGCTTTGGCAGCTTCTTAAACATCGATCTGGTGTTTTCTATGAACCATTCTTCCTTCTCGCGTTCGGAGATCGTTAGCCATTCATCCACTATTTCGGCACTAATGTAATTGCGTTGTTACAGATATACATATGTACGTGTAACTTCCAAAACAACAGGCGGATCGGGTTGAAATTTTCAAAGTTTTTCAGAGTAAATTACGAAAATGAAATTAAAAAAAAACGATTTTTGAAAATTCTAATTAGATAAAACCCCTTAAGCAAAGTTTATTCGCATACTTGTACATTGCTTGAAAATTTTGTAGCGTAACTTCGAGCCATCCGAGCTTTTTCGAGCATTTGGGAACACAAATTTTGACTTTTCTCTGAACTTTTTTCTCATTGAAATATTAAAAGGATTTTGAATAATTGAAATTGAAAAATTTCAAACAAACATTTGTTTATCGAACAAGTATAGAGAGCTCTTTAAACACCTAGTATTTATTAACCCTTTGCAAAAAATGCTGGATTTTGAGAGTTTATCTAGTGTTAGGGAAAATGCTCACAAAAATCGAAAAAAAAAAAAAAATAATATATTTGCGTGATTCAAAAATACAGAACAAAACACTGATATTATGTTCACATTAAATATAAATAATAAAGATATAAATGTTTATAAATACAAAAAAATAAAAGTTGAGCTCTCTATTACATAACGTACTTTCACAAACAAAAAGTCATCTTTTCATCATAATTTGATATGGGCGAACTAATATGAAGTTCATACGAAGGTTGCTACATATATTTCTGGCCTAATAATGAAAATACGAATATTTATCAACGAAAATCGTTTTTTACTTTTTTTTTGGATCTGGCTCATCTTGGAAGACGGTCGACTGCTGTTTTGTTTCGGGCTCATACGCATAGATCCATGATTCGTCACCCGTGACGATCTTATAAATGTCTTTTGAAGCACCGCGATCGTATTTTTTCAGCATTTCTTTACCACCAATCCACACGAGCCTTTTTTTGAGCGATTGTCAAATTGTGCGGGATCCAACGAGAACAAACCTTTTTTACGGCCAGGTGTTCATGCAATATCGAATGTATGCTGGTGGGAGAAATGGAGAAATGCATAGGCATGCCTCTATCTGAAGGTATGTTACATGACGGTCTTGCATTATCAGTTCACACACGGCATCGATGTTTTCTGGCACAACGGCTGTTTTTGGACGACCTTCACGGAATTCGTCTTTGAGCGAGCGTCGGCCACGATTGAATACGTTGTACCAGTTTTTCCCAGTTCTCTAGGATGGTGCTTCATAGCCACACAATGATTTTAGTTCATCGATGCACTCTTGTCGTGATAATCCACGTCGAAAGTTGTGAAAAATGATCGCACGAAAATGTTCACGAGTTAATTCCATTTTTTGGCCGAGATGAATTTTTTAATTCCCTGTAAATAAAACAATTCACGATTAAATAACAAAACTTAGTGTTGCCTAGGCCAGACCTATATATAGCAGCCTACGTACTTTGCATTTCCACCGTATTTTGTGGACGGGTAGCCTCTTCCGAAATATAAAATTGTTATAGGTAGTTCATTATAATAACATACATACTTATATTTATATATTGTTACATTTTTTATAACGTTTTACAAATTTATTTTGAGATAGAGTTCTACCGGATGGAATTGTAAAGCGCTAAAATGTGCGGGCCGATATATACAATCCTATTCTAAATAAAAATTTACCGGTGAGAATTCCTTTTTCCCTCTTCTCCAATCATAAATAAAAAAATTTGGCGGATTTTTTCTCTTTTCCTCGTATTCTAAACAAAAATGAGGAAAAATTCTCAGTGGAAAAAGGTGGCACCACAAATGCAAAAAAAAATCGGATTATTTCAATATTCTGCCAGAGTTTTTATAAAAAAACTTGAGAGTTTTTATAAAAAAACTTGAAGTAATTAATACATGTAACAAAAATAATCATACTAATGGTTACTTTAGGTCAAAAACATAGAGTAAGAGCTCGAGAATTTTTAAGGGTAATAAAGAGTAGTTAAATCAATTTTCTGAGAAGGTGAATAACGAATTAAATACCGCAGAACCGCCTGTAAAAAATATTGTGGAATGGAAGAAGGTAAAATTTCTTTTTCAGTAAAAGGCGGTTTTTTAAGTTCACATTTTACCTTTAAGTGTGAGCTGATCAAAAGAAATACGTGCGGCTCAGGGCTATAAAACACGACAGGAGGTGGCCCTAATGCTGAGCGTAAATTGTCCCCTTCCGAAGAAGTGGAATTCAACCCCATTGGGATGAATGAGTCGGTGGAAAGGTTGCCTGCGAGGAAGTTTGGATTGCAGGAGCAGGAGATCTTGCCAAACGACGCGGATATTTGTCATGGTCTAGAGTTTATCTACGTTGAAGAAGAATTCGTTGCCAATCTTCCTCATATGCTTTCAGCAGTCAAAAAATATAGTACCACAGTAACCATAATTCTAATTTAATTATTGTTTTCAATAACAATTGTTTATTTCTCCAAATTATCAAATGTCAATAATACAAAATCACACTCAGCAACTGATTTCCAAAGAGAAACAACCTTCTCCCTGTGAATTTAGAAGTGGGCTAATAGGCTCTGGGCACTTTTCGCGTGTGCAGCTAGAGACAACAAGGATTAGCAAGGGTTAAATTAAGATATTTGGAGTTAAATTATCAATAATATACCAAATTCCAAAATAATTTTTTCATTTAATTATTAATTTATTAATATTGGTACATATGTTATACCTCTCTCGTAGAAGGCTGCGTCCCTATTGGCAAAAAACTCGTAGAGCCAATTTTCACAGGCCTCCCTTGAGGCCAACTTCTCACCATTAAGCGCGTTCGCCATGGACAGGAAAAGATGGTAATCACTTGGTGCCAGGTCCGGACTATAAGGTGGGTGCATTAGGACCTCCCATCCGAGCTCCTGGAGCTTCGGGCGCATCACCAAAGACGTGTGGGGCCTGGCGTTGTCCTGATGGAACACAATTCGGCCTCTGTTGATCAAAGATGGCTGCCTTCAAGCGGTCCAGTTGTTGGCAGTAGAGGGCTGAATTGAGTGTTTGGCCATATTGAAATGACTCACACCACTTTCAACATTAACTGAATGACTTTATATTAGGTAAAGTAAAAAGTTCGTACGGTTTTTTTTATGCAAATGGTTCCATGGCTTATCTTTAGTTCCTCCATGATTTATCGCAATTTTTAACGACGGGCCTCCCGACGAGTGGTGCGCCTTTGACATCGAAATTACCGGAACTGAACCCAGTAAACCACTTTTGTGCTACACGTTCGTTTAAAGTATCGTGCCCATAAATTAAATTAATTTTTTTAGCCGCTTTGGCTGCTTTTTCGCCTTGATCGAAGAAAAATTGTAAAATATAGCGAATTTTCTCTTTGCTGGTGTCCATCTTTGACGAGCGCTCACAACGTACTGAGTCAATCAATCGAAAAACTGTCAAAGAAAAACTTTTAGCGCGAATAAACACGTTTTCAGCGCCGTATAGTATGACATAGTGCGACACGTAACACTACGCAAAAGTAACGCTATCTCTTAGATAAAAACCGAACGAACTTTTTACTTGACCTAATATATTTTTATTGGGTTGAGAATATTTTTTTTAAAAAATGTTTGATCTCTTTTTAAAATAATTACTCAAAAGAATCTGCAAAAAAAGCTAAAAGTAAAATAAAAATATGTCTATAAAAACATACATACGTATATAATATGTGGATACGAAATGATATATTTTTTACAAAATATATTTCAAATGTTATACATATGTACATATGTATATACTCGTATTTCAATTGCAAAAAATGAGCTGCTGAAACATACAGCCTGAATAAAGAAGTAAAATTTTTCTTTTCATCAATGTATGCATGTAATTTAAAATTTTTGTTTAGCATTGAATGTTTATTTTCATTGTAAATTTAAAAATTTGACAATTAAAAAATAATAATAATGAAAAAAAAACTAAAATTAAATAATTGAAATAATAAAAAAAAAATAAAAAAGACACCACGAACCGCAACTGGAGGTGCCGGGGTTTGAACCCGGGACTTCTCACATGCGAAGCGAGCACTCTACCACTGAGCTACACCCCCTTGATATATTCTCTTGTCCAATGTGCGGGTTCAAGCAGCAAGTTTATGCTCTGTTGTTGTGCGCAAAAGCGAGTTTGGCTTGCAATTGACTGCGTTCGCGTGAGCAATGCGAGATACATACAAACCTGATGCATAAAAAGGTGAACATACCTACATACAATAAGTACATACATACATACATGCATATGCATGTATGCAGGCAATTGAAAGCAGCAGAAAATTTGTACAATTGAGTGAATGTGACGGCTAAATAACAAATATGAGTATTCCCGTAATTAAATAAAAGAAATTTATTCTCGTGGTAATTTATTCGCATTATTTGTACAGAAATAAACTTGCTTGTGCATATGTACAAACATACACGTATACATATGTATGTATGTGAAAGATGATTATAGGTATGTGCATATTGTATCTTTTACTTATTCAAATGCGCTTATAAAAGCATAACAGTTCATCAGGGTTGCAAAGGTTAAAATATATTATTGCATACAAAAACAAATATTTGCGGATAAATTCAGCTTGATACATTTTTGAGAACATTTTATATTTATGTGTGTACATGTATCATAGGAGGCGCTCATGTGATCTGACCAAGAATTAAGTAAGTTAAGTGACACTGCATCGATGAGTTCAGTAGATCTTGACCTGTCTATCTGTTAGAATACAATCTGTTCTCACAATTTAGATATATTTTACTACAGCATGTGTTGATTTGTTGAAGCGGCTGCCGGGTATCAGGTCCTCTAGGCCCCAAGCGGGCCCCCTAATGACCCACAGCCGCTAATCGAACCAGCATGTTGAGTTAGCAAAACTGAGAAAAGGTTGCAGCCCCAAGAGACTTCAATCTATGTGCCCAGTAAGAAGACCTATAACTGTAGATATCTCCTTTCTACTTAGCTCGATAAGGTCACGTGACCTTCTATTGTTTCATTCTGACCCTATTTTTCTAGTCACATTACACGCATTCCGACTTCCCCATCTTAAGTTAGCATCTTCAATGAATAGCTCTCTTATATTGAGCTTATAAGTGGAGAGCGGCATGCACAAACTCTTCCATGATGGCGAAACTAAAAGGAAAGTGTCCTTTCTTGTAAGCTCATTCACCATCTCATTACTCGGTACGTTAAGTAATGCGTGACAGTTCTATGGATTTAGAATTTACTGTTACAGATTCCAGGGCTCTTAATGCAGCGTGTATAGTCATCAATTCCGACTGAAAAACGCTACAGTGATCCGGTAAACGAAAGGATTTACAGATATCAAGATCCTTAGAGTAAACTCCGCCACAGACCCTGTTATCTAGTTTTGACCCGCTCGTATAAAAATATATTTGTTTGTATTTTTAATATATTATATATTAATAAGTTGTTGGAACCACCCAGATCGGACAACTTTAAAACCTACCTTTCAATTGAATAGTAAAATTATCTCGCGCCGAACTACACCATACTCTACAAGCCGCTTATCATACCCGTCCTACTCTATAGCGCAGAAGTGTGGACCGCAGACGGTGAGCTGTACTAGGTTTATGGTTACGCTGGCTAGATCATGATAGCGCTCCATCTTTAAAAGTATTCGAGACCTCATCTGCGTTGGAACTTACTCTAAACAGCGAAGAGAATAACCGAATGGAACGCTCTTTTTGACTCGGTCATAATCGCCCACCCCTTGAAGAAGAAGAGGAATGATTCTAGAATACATACTTTTCAAAACAGATTGTTCTTTCATACTCTTATTTGATGACTACACCGCTTACACGATGACGAGTATAGCCGAGTCAACTATAACACGCGAGACGTTTCTTTTTTTTTGCTGTTTGCCGTCACTTGGAGACATATAGTGAAGCCAGGTTTTTCTCTGGCTGATTTGGCAACGGAATGGAGTCGACTTCTCCCTCCAACTCCCTCAGCCGGGTGATTTAACCAATACGGACGACATTACGTTACATTGTTCATGGAGAGAAGATTCTACTTTTGGTTGGAGTTGATGCTGGTTCCTATTTAAACGATATCTTCTATAAAATCATAGTTACGACTGTAGAAAGTGACGTGGAGTGCGTATGCGCTTTGTTTTATGATAGGAAATACCTGGTACTGTCTTGGGTTACTGCCGGACTCACTAGCTTCGCTTCTTTATTTAGTCCATCTAATCTAGCTTAGAGATAGCACAACTCATAACGTGGTTGTTGAGGCAAATTATAACAATATTATCGGAAAACGCCAGCAATTGTACACACTTGCCTATTAAGCTCTGCAGATTTGAGAAATCCACCCCAGTTCTGACCCACAGTCGCTTGCAAATGTTAGCGTATTCAACTCTCGATGTCTGTCTCAAAGATTCGATCATGCCAGATGTGCAATCTTTCTCTCCACAGTAGTACGATATTCGTTATAAATGCTACCATCGCTTGGTCTGATATCGTCTATAGCGGCTGTACATGTGGATCCGTTCCACAGTTCCTTTATATCGAGTTAGTGACGAGGGCTCTCAGAGAGCTGCAGTCAAAACGAGTCAAACTTTCTCTGTGTTTTCGATCACATAGAGGCGGATGCGACGAGACATCTCTTTAAGGGGTTAGGGGTAGTCAGGATTTTCAAAAAAAAAATTTTTTTTGTTTGCATTTTCGTTAAGTATAATATCTTAAAAATAATCTCTGAAAATTTCAAGTTAATCCGATAATTCGTTTTTAAGTTATTCGACAAATAACAAAGAGAGCTCGGGCCTTTCAAAGCGCTGTGTGAAACTTTAAACGCGTTTTTCTCAAAACTATGTTTTTTGAACTGGTGACAACTGTAACTCGAAAACCGCTCAGTTGATTTTAATGAAATTTATACAGCTTGTAGAATACATAATAAACTCGGGCCTGATCGAAGGATTTTTATTTTTTGAAAAATTTCGATTTTTTAAGACCAATTAACTGTTGATTTTTTCCCAAAAATCTAGAAAAAAATTTCCTGAGGCCGCCATTTTGTTAATTTTTGAAAAAAAATAAAATCCTTCGATCAGGCCCAGGATTATTTATTTATAAAACTATTCTTTTTTATCCGATTGATTTCAGATGAATCTCCAAGGACTTATGATTGTCACCGCAGGGACCTTTTTTTGGAACTGGGTTAACACAGACAGCTGTAACTTCGGAAATAAATTTTTTTTTTCGAAATTTTCGTGACTTCAAGTCAAAACATTGTTTAATAATACCATATCACTACTTTTGTAAAATAAAATTATTTAATAGCAAAAAAAAATACTGAAAATTCTCATTTTTTCGTGCCTCTGACTACCCCTAACCCCTTAATGTAAATGTAATTCCAGGAAAAGATAACATCGATAGAGAAGAGCAAGCTCAGTCAATAAAACTTAGTATCGCTTATTCAAAACTTCTAAAAACAATGCCAAGTAACGATAATTTTTGGAAGGATTTATAATTTAGTAACCGTTGAAGATATTACTCCCATATTAACCCCAAAATTTGTCAAATATTGAAGACTTATGATAAGTATTATGTACGGATGGATTCCTACTCGACTACTCTAACTTATTCCTGAAGTGGTTTGCTCTCACTTTTTTGTCTAAATATATTTTGTGAAACAAAAATTTATTTAAAAAGTTAAAGAGGTCTTTTAAGTTCAAGTGGATTCAGTCTACAGTTCATCTTACATTTGCTATGGGAATCAATAAGTAGCAATGTCAGTCTGTGAAGGCCTTTGCAATTGACCTTGTATGTCCATGAATTTCATATATGTATTTACATAAGAGGCGAGCTGGCATATTGGGGGGCCAGCCATCTCCCCAGACAGTAAAATGAGAAGTTTGTCTACATGCCATTAAGTATTTAATTGGACTTGTGTATTTTACATACAAATAAAGTACTTGTATGTACGCACTTATGTTAATATTATATAACATGAATGAGTGAAATTATTTTTAAGCCAATTGAAGAAACTGGTGGGCATAGTCTTCAATGCTTGTTGATATTTTTAAGTTCTGAAACCTCTCAAAATCGATTTTTAAGGCAAATTTCACAGAATAAAATATTAAAAATTTGAGTATTTTGCATGGAAGATGGGGGCACGTACAAGATTCCACGTCAGTAGGGACTACAATTCAAATGGGAGTGGCCTGGCTGTATTATATACATAGAGCATATACATAGGTATAATAGGTTCATTCAGCTAGTGATTGCATGTAACGGCGTAATATAATCTGTATAGATATGTGGGAAGAATATCAAACTTCATGTAACTGTCCTTACTCAAGTAAGGATTAAGACATTTTGATGAAATGTGGAATGAGGGGTAGGCAAATTGCAGGTTGTCGTGGAACCACCCATTAAATATTGAAAAGTATTTCTCGGAAATCTTGTAACTGATCAGAACTCGATAAATTTGGCACTTGGAATTTCCATGGTCTAGTATGAAAATGAATTGAATATGAGCGCAAACTATTTAGTATCTAATGTTCGGTTCCATAATGACTCAAACAGTTCACGTCTTGCTAATTTAATCCAAGTATTTCCAACATGGTCAATAAACAATCATTCGGAGGCGGGCTAAACTGACACCACCATATATAAACCTGCTTCAATGAAGAAATTTAACAAAAGCCTCGGACAAGCCACGAACCTTTGATAGTTCTTCTGACATCTATTACTTTCCATATAGAGGAACGCAATTTTAGTGCCGGCGATGGGGGAGAAGTATGATGCAATCAATGATACATACGTAGGCTAATAATGAAAATACGAATATTTATCAACGAAAACATTCTCCATCAAGATTTATACACTTTTGCATGCGCGCAAACCAATTTTCGAAGCACTTTTTCCACTCCGATGGAGACACCTCCAAAACATGGTTTTTGAATGCTTCAACAGCATCTTCTGGCGACGAAAGTCGTCCACCCCTTTTTTTTTGATGTGTGGGAATAAAAAGAAGTCACCGGGTGTCAAGTCAGGGCTGTACGGCGGATGACCCATCAATTCGACGTTTTGGCCGGTCAAAAAGTCGCTGGTTTGAGCCGATGTGTGAGAGCTCGCATTGTCATGGTGCACAATGATTCGTCTTGTCTTGCTCGTTTTTCGAATTTTTCCGAAGACTTCAGGCAAACAAATGATGGTGTACCACTCAGAATTGACCGTCCTACGTTGTTCAAGCGGAATAGTCGCCACATGACCAGTTTTGCCGAAGAAACAGGCGACCATTTGCTTCGAAGTGCTTCTTCCACGAACAACTTTCGTTGAATTTGGCTCGTCTTGGAAGACCCACACGGTCGATTTCTGTTTTTTTTTCGTGCTCATACGCATAGGTCCATGATTCGTCACCTGTGACGATCTTATAAACGTCTTTCGAAGCACCGCGAACGTATTTTTTCAGCATTTCTTTACACCAATCCACACGAGCCTTTTTTTGAGCGATTGTCAAATTGTGCGGGATCCAACGAGAACAAACCTTTCTTACGGCCAGGTGTTCATGCAATATCGAGTAAATACTGGTGGGAGAAATGTATGGGCATTCCTCTATCTGAAGGTATATCACATGACGGTCTTGCGTTATCAGTTCACGTACGGAATCGATGCTTTCTGGCACAACGGCTGTTTTTGGACGACCTTCCCGGAATTCGTCTTTGAGCGAGCGTTGGCCACGACTGAATTCGTTGTATCAGTTTTTCACAGTGCTATAGAATGGTGCTTCATAGCCATACAAAGATTTCAGTTGTCGTGATAATCCACGTCGAAAGTTGTGAAAAATGATCGCACGAAAATGTTCACGAGTTAATTCCATTTTTTGGCCGAGATGAATTTTTTAATTCCCTGTAAATAAAACAATACACGATTAAATGACAAAACGTTCTGAGTGATGTTATGCCAAAAAATGTCAAACTTTCCATTGGAAATGTCAGATTGCTCCTGGCAACACTTAGTGTTGCCTAGGCCAGACCTATATATAGCAGCTTACGTATTTACTTTCATAGAGATTTTAATGCCAGAGTGGGCAAAGAAGGTATCTTTGACGCAACAGTCCGAAAATGCAGCCTACATGACGAAGGGTTGAAGGTGATTGACTTCACCGGCGACTGAAATATGATTGTCTGCTCTGAGGACTTAACATCGGTTGTAACCCCCGTAGTTAAGATACGTACTCGCATGTCTGCCGTGAAGAACAGCCATCCACAAACATCCTGCATGTTTTGGTCTAACTCACAGCAAACAACCTGGAAGTTTTCTTAAGTTTTTCTCTGTGACCGTCAAAAA